>VXAU01002292.1:500575-556851 GCA_013399695.1 Formicarius rufipectus
TTCCCCTTCCCCTTCCCTTTCCCTTTCCCTTCCCCTTTCCCTTTCCCTTTCCCTTTCCCTTTCCCTTCCTGTGCCTGAGTCCCTGCATCCATCAGCAGGCTGGGTGCCTTCTCCCTCCCCAGCTGGCCACAGGTCAAGGCATCCCGCTGAGGACTGTCATGCTGAAGTTCCGTTTGCATCCCCAGGACTGGCTTCATGAAATGAGGTGTCCAGGGTGGTAACTCCATAACAGAGTGGAAGAAGAGGCAATTGCAGCTGGAGCTGCATGTTGTAGCCCTGAAACCTGGTGGGGAGTTACAGACAACAGGAACGGTTTAGGAGGGTCCAAAAGGTAGGAAGTAAAGGCAGAAAGATGAAAGAAAAGAGAGTGTCAGTCAATGTTCCTGTGGAGGGGTTTCATGAAGGTGGTAGCAGAGGCTTTAGTGTTCAGATCCTTTAACCTAGATCAGAAGAAACTAATAAAATGTACACTGAGGACCAAACTCTGGCAGGAAGAAAAATAAGAGATTGACGGGAGAGAGAAAATTCATCTGTGATGTAATTTGCCTGGACTTTATAGAATTGGATATTGTTTGCTAACTCCCAAATAGAGAAATTCCCTTCCAGTTCTCTACAAAACAGGTGGAAGCCCACTGGCAATGGCATTTTCATTTTCTTTTTTTTTAAAGTCTTGGTTACTGTTTAATCAACAGTGCTCCCCAGTTCCTTAGGATTTGTTTGTGGTAATTATACAGAGTACATCAAAATTACTTTCTGAAAGTAGTAACACACAACATCTGCCAGAAGATTATTAATCTGTTGGCAAAATGAGTGCAAAGCAGGGGATTGAAGCAATTAAGAGAGTAACAGAAGCACACTGATGGTGGTGATGTGCAGTTTGGTGTTCGTGCTGGGACAGTGCTGGCCATAGGCAGCAATGAGCAAAGTAAGTGTGCAAGGCAAGGATGTGCACCACCAGCAGCTGGGTAAAAGAAATATATCACCACCTCTGACTGAAAACAAGCTGCAAATGGTGGTTTGGGGAATCAGGCACTTTATGGTGGGTTTCTTCATGGAAGACATAAGGTTACAGAAAAAAAAAAAGGTGGCAGTGGCTTAGCAGTTTCTATCAGAGAAGCTGAATTTAAGGAAATTAAATGAGGCTGGAGATGAGTGCGGTCCCAGGGCAAACCCAGCCACCTTGCAGCATGGCACAGTGCAGCACAGTGATGTGAAGGGAAATTGACTCTGTGGGATCATGGAAAGGGGAAGGGACAAAAAGACTCAACAGTTGGTGATTTCCTAGCTGCTGGGATTGAGATCAACCAGGGATCTCAAAAGCAGCAGCAGAGAAGATAGGAAAAGTAAGGCTTTGTGAAAAAGAACTAAGGCTTTAGGGCCTATATATGTTGTATTTACATGACAGAAGAAATATCAGAAAATTCAGCTCACCTGCAGCAGTGGGCAGGGAGAAATGAAGCAAAGACTTTATAAAAGATCTTATACCTGCATACAAACACATGCACAGGCTCATGCTTTAGATGTACTCCACCTAATTTCTGGGTGAAATTATTATTATTTATTAATGAGCAAGGAGTTTATTTTGCAGTTATTGCACTTTGCTCTAGACATGCCACTTCTTCTGTCTCAAATGATTTGTTTTTCAAACAATAAAAAATTTGCTGTTAAATATTTTAAGCCAATACTAAGCAATATAATTCAGAGACATTCATCATGGTGGTAAGTAGAACAAAAATGCATTAAGTACTTCATCTGCAGAGAATTCCAGTATATAGTACCTTGAAATTTTCAAATAACACAGTAATTTTCGTCTAGTCTATTCTATAGACAGCTTTTCATGATTTCTAACAATGCTGATTTATAAGAATATGGAGTACATTATAAACTATCTGGATAGAAAAGCCCCTCTAGCTACGGCTGGAAGCTGGAAACTGAAAGATCGATCGCACCCTCTCCCATCTCCCTCTGCTGCTGCACAACCATTGCCATGCTAAGACAAAACTATATAACTCTGATAAATCTTCTTTTCATGAGGTACACTTTGGTATAACAAAAAGGCAAGGGACAAGGAAAGGAGGAGCAGGTCTGTAATCAGTTGGAAGAGACCAAAGGAAGACTTTTTCTAAAGGCCAGATCCCTGTGTCATTGAAATCCCTTTGCCTTCTCTTGTGGGTATGCCTAAACAATTAGCCTATGCTGTAACATAGGACAGAAACCTCTCCATTGCAACGCAGTACATTTACTCAATCATCCCCAAACACTTCAAAAATTGAAAAAAATTCCTCAATGGGTTATTTATACACATGATCACCTTTTATTATTAAATCTAATATATTTGTCAGCAGCTAGCTTGTGAATTTACTCTACCTTTTTATTCAGTTTGGACAATAAAACCATGTTGATCTGTTCCCAGCTGGTTTCTTTCCCTGGTTCTACTGCATTAAACACAATGTGGCTGCTGTCTGGGTTGCAAACACTCAAGGGAAATCGTTTAAATAAGGGGAAAAAAATTGCCTATGCCAAAGACCACGTAATCAGGATTGGATTTTGGAAAATTATCTAAAAAATTTAGATTCTTGATGTTAACTGACTGGCAGCTTCTCCTTGGGGGATTCAGCATTTCAGTGACTACAAAATATTTTTTAGCAACTAGGGCACAGCTAGATGATACATGGTGCTGTAAAACCCCAGACTAAACCCTGGGGAATTCATTGCAGGTTTTATCTCCACGGTGTGACCATGGTTTCAGTGTTCATAATACCTGCAATCACAAGTGAATGGAGCATATTTACATTTTCCTGTTCTGAGTGACTAGTAACCCCCCCTTTTTCTCCCCTGTGGATGCAACCGTGTGTTCCTATAACCCATGCAAAAGTTATCCCATAGACTGAAAACCACAGGCGTGACAGCCCTGAACTGCTGTTGGCAGATGCCCTGGGCTGCCTGCTTTCTCACTGCAACTCTGCAGCAGCCTCAGGGATGCTGTGACTCCTTGGGGACGTGTCTCCATGCCACTCTGCCTTGGCAAGCAGCGAGCAACTCGGCTCTGCCGCCACAAACCAGGTGTCACTCCCTGCAATGTTTTCCTTGTCCAGCCAAACTGTGACAGCCACGGACTGGTGTGGAAAAAGTCTGGTTCTTGCCCAGTTGTCTAAGGTGTGGATGCATGCACCAGAGCAGTACTGACACAGTTTAGAAAATCCTGCTAAGGGGGGACATCATAATTCCATCGTGCTGCATGTCTGGACAGGTGATAGAACTAAAAGGAATGGGCTAGTGCTGGAATCCCAAAGTAAATCACAGCAGGCAGGGCTGGAAAGTCTTAATCCATCATAGAAGACTCTTTAGACAGATACTTGCAGGTTCAAGCTATAGGGAAGATAAGGTCCATGTTATGTTCCTGACTGGATGGAAATGTGTGAGGCTGTTTGGAAGGCACGGAAAAAGTTCTTTTATGATCTTATAAGAGTTGAGGTTAAAACAGAAGATAGCAGTTCAGAGCCAAGGCATATATTTCACAATCTTAAAGGCTGTTTACATCTTTCTACTCTCTTGCTCTAGCTTACACTAGGTTGAACTGATGGTTAAACTCACCTGAAAAACTTCCTTCAGCATTTCAGCACTTGCTTTTTATGTTTCACCACTTCTAGTTTTCCTTTTGTTAAGGCTGAGATACAGGGTTTGTAAACTGTTGCTTTAATTTGTCCCTTTCAGCTCCCCCTACCCCCTGCCTCCCAGACAGGGCAAATGCCATCCTTGTGCAGGAAGCTGGAGCCAAGCTCAGGAGCTATAAAATACAGGCAAAGATAAAACCCTACAAAGGAGTCTCTCAATAGGATTTTGACACTGTGGCTGGCTCCTCTCAAAATGACTGGGAGATGAAAAAAGGCTGGCCCTGGCTGGGAGAAAGGAGAGGTCTGAGGAAGCTATGATATCATGCTGCTTAAAATATGGAGTTCACATCTGGTCAACCCATTATAGACAATATATGGCAGCACTTTAAAAGGTACAGGGAAGGGTCAGAGGGCAAAGCCCATCTCTAAATGATATGAGGAATAGGAGACAACACAAAAAAAGAAGAGTGCGGGCAGAGAAAAGAAAGAAATAAATCTATATTGGCTGTGAGGAAAAGAAATTAATGGGGAATTTAATTAAAGCAAATACAAATGATTGAGCATTGCGGGTGGAGAAGTAAAAGGTTATGAAATGACATTAAAGTATTATCTTAGAAGGAAGGGAAGATGCCCCATGAAACTACTAGTGTATAGAAGAGGACCTCCCTGGTTTGGCTGTCAGTGTCCAGCATGCTCAGAGGTAGGGCTGTGGGTTTCCAGCAGTGCCTCATGCAGCCTTCACCCAGATGCAGCCACTCTGTGGCTATTTCCCAGTTAACATGGCCTGTTAACTTGGAAAAGATTCTCTGGTCCCAGCTCACTGCTCTGACCTTGGGCTCTGCTGTTCAAGCAGCAATCTGGGGACAAATTCAGAGAAAGGCATGGGGATATCAGAAAAGGGAAATCTGGATCAGTGTAAGTGCGAGATGGATGGAAGGGGAACAGCCTAAGGAATAAATGGCTATTCAGGTCAGCAATATGGGAGGAAGGAAAAAAAATAAAAAAATAAATAAAAAAATAAATAAAAAAAAGATAGGAAAACAGCTGGCAAAATGGAAAATGGGTGATGCTGCAGGTATAGGAAAGCAGTGTTAGAGCAAGAGATGGTGAGAATAAGGTGGAAGAAGCAGGAGGAGGAGATGATGGGGGGAAGAGCAAAGAGAGAAGCAGATGGCAGAGTATAAGGGAAGGGAGCCTGAGTGAGGTAAAGGGAGAGAAAGATGTAACATGAGCAGTGGTGTGAGAACAGCAGCAGGTGAGGAAAGCAACACAAGATATGTTTGGCCTGGGAAGAGAGAAGGCAGAAGATGAGTGCCTCTGGAGTGTAGATCGAGCTTTTACTTACAGGAGAGACTTTAGCAGAATAAGTTTGGGCTTTTTTTAAGATGCAGAAGAAAAAGTGAGAGGTTGGACCCATTCAGGAAAATGTCATCTAAAGATCATCTTTCCTGTGTATATACTCTTCTTCATTTCCTACTTGACTTGAAATTGATTTTCATTTGCTTTCCTAATGCACAAGAGGAGTCAATTTTTTTTGGTCTTTCTGGAGTGTCTCTATTTCCAGATGCTGCCAAAGATCTAGTGTTTGTGTTCTGCATTCATACATGCAGTATGCATCCATGTGATGCTCCATAGTAGCAACTAGATAGGGCTGAGGCAAAGAACTTCACATGTTACAGAAGTGAGAGACAAACCAAGTATTTTCCTCCATCCTAATGGAGAAGTGGGGTCCAGAGATGACAAAGAACCTGACCAGCGTCACTCCAGAGGTCTACAGCAGAGCTGTTTTAAGTCTCAGCTGCTCCATCTTCAGGAATATGTCTAGGAACCATAAAGGCTGCTACTTAAAGGAAAATCAGCTAAAGAAACTTGCATTTTTAAATTGGGAACACAATTGTGGCTTTTTTCTCCTTTGTTGCATTTTAAAGTATGCTGGATGTAACAGTCTTGGGCTTTTGAATCCAGTTTTCCTATGCACCATTCATGGAAAGGAAAACTATACCAAAATGGCTTGAGCATCTCAGGGAGGTGAACAGCCCTAATGGACACTACTGTGCTCAGAGCAAAAGCTCAAAGCAGTTTTCTCAGAAATCCTGCTATAGAGTATTATGTATTAATTTCTCAATAGTATGTGAAACTGACTACCTAGAAAATAAAATATGGAAGTGTGACAGAATACAAAAGGGCTAAGACTTATGAAACTGTTGTATTTTTAAATTTTCTGTTATTGTCTTAGAAAACATGGTTTTTCCTAATTGGTCAAAGTGGGATTAGAAGCTGTGAAAGCCATACTCTTTACAAAATCTTCTGGGAGCTTGCAAACTGCAGATATTTTCACGCACATCGTCAGTGGAACCCCAACTTATGCAGCTTCTCTATAGTACAAACTAACAAGAAGATGGAGTCATATAAACACAGAGCTTCCATAGTTATTTTAGGTTTTGGCTCATAGAGACATGGTTGCTCAAGGTGCATCATCTCATGCAGCTTTATAAAGCAGCCTGTACTCAGCAGGGAGTACAGAAGCTGATCATCACCTTTTACACCTGTGTGATTTAAAATTGGTACCCATACATACTTGAACGCACAGTCTCCTTTTGCGTAATCCAACTGTGACCTGACTTTCATCATGATTTACTTTTGGTCAGGAGGTGACTCTGAGGAGCTGCTCTTGTAATCTACTGACAGCTAATGTCAACCTGAAGATCAGGAGCTCTGAAAAGGCTTGCTTAGAAACCTGGCTGCTTGAGGTGATTCCTGTTCCGCCTGGTCCAATGAAGACATTATTATGACTTTTCAAATTCACAGAGCATCTTCAACTGGAGAATGTTTCTTATAGTAATGAATAGAGTATCAAGCTTGTCTGTGGCAATAGACATTGTTACTCCCATTTTAGAGCCCAAAGCAGAGAGCCCAAAGCAGAGACACGTAGAAAAAATTGATCTAGATCAGGAGTCTTAGGCAAGGTTAGGAACAGAACTGACAGCAATGGGGTCTGTGTAATAGACTTGCACACAACTCATAGGTGTCTTTCCACAGGGAGAGTTCGTCTGCACATGTACATCACTACCGGAAGAGTCCAACATGAGTCAAAAAAATCTCTGGTGTCTGCTCACAAATTTTGTAGTAATCTACATCCATAGTAATAAAAGCTGTATGCTGTTTATTTAGCAGGGCTCTGTTAAAGTGCTGTTTGTTGTTTTGGTAGTCTGTGTCTTCTTCGTATTGTAATCATATTAAAGAACATTCTTTTCCTGGAATAAAGAGGTAATGATTCACAAGAGGCATAATTATTCCATGCAGTGCAGGCAGGATGCTGCAGAATGAGATGTCTTCTTTATACATAAGAGGCTTTTATTGCAAGTGTTCTACACAGTAATTAAATTCCTTTGAATGAGGAGGCTTGATTGGATTTTCTTTGGTTTATTGGGAGGAGTCTGAAATACAAGGTATTTAGCTCAATCTCAATATAATTTTGGCATGTTGGAGGTTAGGGAGAAAAGTTCAAGGTGTCTGATTTCCATTTCTCTTATGTGTTATGTTAGCTGAACTCCATTGAATTCAATTGAATCACACCCTATCTGTATTTGTGTGAGAATCAAGCTCAGAAGTCCCTGGCAGAGAGCCACAGGATACCTGATTGCATGCTGTAAGAATCCAAATTACTGAAGGGAAAAAAGCCTTGCTGAAGGAAAGTTACTTGCAGTTGCAAAGGCAAGTGTCCAAAAGCAAAGAAATGTTACATTTACAGCTTTCCCTCAAATTTCATGTTTGCCTTCTGGCGAGTCCAGCCTTGGCCCAAAATGGGACAAAGTTTTGAAAGATGGCAGCAACCAAATAAAAAGGCAATCATATAACAAAAGTCTGTTCTGTGGCTTAATCCACAAGCCAGGATGCTGGCATGCCATAACTCTCGAGTATTGGAGTTGTCAAACTAAATCATGTTTGTTTAATGTCAGCTGCTGTACACAGCTGCCAAGTAGGTTTTTGGGGTTTTTTAAGGAAAAGAGTAAATATGCAAATTAAAAGGAAAACTCTGTTATATACAGCCTCAGCATCTATTAGCAATGGAGTTTGTGTCTTATGGCATAAATTACAGCATAAATTCTCCTTGTTACTCAATAAGGCTGCACAATATGTGAGGAGGGTGTTGCTCAGGCAGGGAAAATGATGTGTGACACCATGGGGGTAATTTCACCCTGCTTAGATGTCTCTGGTGGAAGAGTACACACGATGAAGAAAATGGTCTTTTCAACAGCTCAGAGAAACATCCTGGAGCAATGGATGGCACTTCCCTAATCTAGAGGCTCCCTGCCTGCCAGGTGTTAACACCCAGTGGAAGTGGGAATATCTGAAGTGCAGGTTGCTGTTAGTGTTCTGTGAAGGTTGGGATCTTTAAGAGGTTTCCAGGGGCTCTGCTTGTTTCCCAGTAGTAGTGATGATCCTGGAGCTGGGCAAGAGAAGGGCTGATTTTGCAGGGAGAACAGTAGTGGGAGCAAGAAAGGGAAGCAAGATCTTTGATAATCTTTTGTGAAGACAAAACCAGGCAAATAGGAAGGAACTTTGGTATTGATGCTTGTTGGGAGGAGACTGTGGCTGGCTGGAGGAGCACAACGACAGAGACTTGGAAGTGTCAGTCCTGTGGATGACCTGGACCTAGGACTGAAAGGAACTGGCACAAAATGGTCTGTACACTGCAAAACCTGGGGCTAGGCCTGCCTCATGCCTGTGCATTAGACCCACAAGCATCAGAGAACATAAGTCTCTAAAACAGGTCTTTAAGTGCAGAACTTGGTTTATTGAAAAGCAAGGTATTTTGCTCCTATATAGTGTGAAAAGTACAGTTCAGAGGAGAGAAACTGTAGGAATGGTCTGCAATCATCTGTGAAATGCATTGTCATGCTTGTCCAAACCTGAGTCAGGTCTGAGTCACTCACAGATATCTGTCTGGTTGAGTGTGCTCATCAGTCATCAAGCCTGTCTCCCTGTGGGATACTGAGCTTGATGGATATCTGCAGCTGAGGATACTTCTGATTAATTTTGGCACTTGCAGTCAGAATGTTTTGGTTTATTACCTTCACTCCCTCCTACTGGCTGTCAGGCATGAACCCAACAAACTGCTTCTCCCGTTGTCCTCCTCTGCCTCCTGCCTTTCAATCCTCTAGCCTTAGTGGTATAAAAGGAGCACCACGAAGCAAATGGAACCTGTCCAGGACTTTATGCATAGAGAATATTGCCATAGGCCGACAAAGATGACTCATATCAGCTATAGTTTCCCTGTTGTGACTCTACTGACTTCTGAGTGGTTGTGCTTCCCTTCATTATTTCTTAATTCTTAGTAGGGATCCCTCCTGGAGTCAGCTGTCTGTACAGAAAGTTGGAAATGGAGTTACACTTTTTGACCAAAAAACAAAAGGAATTCTGGAAAAAAAAAAAATCAAGGGCTGAATTAAAATTGTGTCTGTTTTACTGATGATTCTTTTTCATTTGGACTTCCTGAGCAGAAACAGTTATACCAGAGGACTACCTGGTTGACCCTGCGAACAGGAAGCCATACAGTGTGGATCCTGCTGATGCTGCCTTCGATTGCACGGGTTCCATGTACACTGCACGTCAGACTCCTGTAGATGGACATCCTGCTGGAGGCTCCTCTTCCTCTGGTAGCCATCGTCCTGCTCAGATGTCTTCAGAGGGGTCCTCATCTACTGGCCTGCGGCATCAGACCTCCAGCCCAACAAGGAATGGGGCCTATCTTGAAGGAAACAGAAGTGGTAATACAATGCCTCTCATTTAGTTATGTGTGATCCTATGCTGGTGCCATGCTGGAGCCTTAACTCATTTCCAAATTCCCAAGAAAATTAGTGAGATGGTTATGTGATGGAATCCATCCAGACCATTCATGCTTCCATTTAGGAGAAATAATAACCTATGTAAACACAAAATCAATCTGTTCATCAGTAACTAAAAAGGTGAATGTTTCCTAATGTTGTTTTTATGTAAACATATGTATTATGTATAATTGTGTGGCAATCACAACTGTTATTATCAACTTAGAGATATAAATATTTATATATAAAGCATTCCTCCCAAAGACTGATACTGCCTACCAGGAGGTACCTATTATTTGTGTGATACCAACTGTGTACAAGATACGATGCAGAGCACACCCAATTGTTAGCTCCTACTTTAAAGTATTTTAGCAATAGGTTTTGCTTCCTAGCTGTGTGGCCTTCCTGCCCTTTTAATCATGATCCAAGACAGATTTTGCTCGAAAAGGATTCCCAGCAAAACTTAGATTTTCTGAAATCATTCAGCTCACTGCTTAAGGGTCTTTTATTCTTCACGAAGCAAAGTCATGAGAAGTTTATCTTCAAATTCAAGAGATACCACGGGAGCCACTATGTTAAATGACCCTTCTTTTTTCCCTTGCTGTGTATTTTTGTCCAGTTACTCTACTAGGATTTATGTTTGCTGGGTCAGTTGCTACAGTTCCTATTAACCATGATTTATTTTTTTTCTCTAGAAATTACCTGACTTCATCAAACAGGGTAGCTAATTCACTGAACTTCCAATAACTTTGTCTATGTTTGCATTTTTCAAGTTCTCAATTCACAGGTCTTTATCAGTAGTGATTCTAACAGTGTCTTCACCCCTTACTAATTATTCAAACTTCATTTATGCATTATTCAATTTGAAGATAGATCTAACAAAGGACTTGAATGTCTCAGCCATTTTAAAGTCATTAATTTCTTTCCCTCCCTCATTTATTAATGGAATCTACTGTCACTCTGTTTTTTCATTTTTTAAGGTTTTTTTAAATCTTAATATATTTGAAGAAACCTTACTGGTTCCCCTAGTCCCTTTGTCTACCATTAGATCATTACACTGTCTTTTTACCCTTGCATTTCCCTTGGAAACTTCTTGCTTAGAAGCCATTCCAGAGCCTCTTTCCATTATCCTTTGCTTAATCTTTCCTTAATTCATTCAACATCCATCACTTCCCCAACACCTGTTTTATTTCTTGTACCTGAACATTCACTCTTTAATATTTTAGAACATTTTTTTCCCCAAAAGTCATATTACAAGTATTTATCCTCCTATTTATTTGTTTATATAAGTTTGTCTTCTTAAATGTTCAATACCTACCCAAAACCACCACTCACTTTGCTATTATTTTCACACACTTGTTTCCCTGGTTTAGCCCATGTTAGTCTATTACAGAGACCACCAATAGTTATTTTTTATTTTATTTACAGAGCCAACCTTACTCAAAACAAAGTGGATAGTATAGGAATGCACTACTGCGAACAACAGGTAAAAAGTTGTTACTAGGAACTGGTGGCCCCAGTTACAAAGAAAAGGAAATGAAAAGCCTCTTTCTTTCAGATACTGTTCAGTGCCTCTCAGGCTGCATCATCAGGTGCTGGGAGGACAAGAGGCTTAATGGGCAGAGGATTCATTTACCCCTCTCCCATGGCTTCCTTAGAGCCTCCTAGCAGAACTGGGACCCTTTTGTCAAGCTTTATAGTTGGCAGCTGTGAGGAGCCAGGATTTAACAATGTTTTACTTACTTGCTTTAAAAATCTTTATTTTTCTGCTTGGGATCAGCCACTTTGCAGTATGTGTGAAGAGTCAGGGCAGTTTCAGAGCAAAGGCCTCTCTAGCTACCCATGCTGCCTCCAGCATGGAACAGCAGCATGCCCCAGGGGAAGGGATAAATGCAGAGATGGTGGTGCTTCCCCACTACCCTCTCTGCCTTCAGAAATTTATGGCTCAAGGACTGCCTGAACCGGAGGTGGTGGATTCGTATTTAGTAATCCTTCATAGATTTTTCTTCTTTGAATCACTCGGTGGCTTACTGAATACTTTGTGGACTTTCAGCCTACACAAAATTTCTGTGCTTAAGAATGGGTTGTGTGGAGAAAACCCTTGGTATCAGGGGATGGAAACGTTTGAGGGACTGAAGTCTAAAATCAGAGTTTCTCAAACTTGTTCAGTTGCATTACTTTTACTTTCCCTTCTTGTTTCTGATTCCGAATGCCACTGTTTCTCAGCCTCAGCCAATGTCTTGTGAAAGCTCTGCATGGTCCTGAGCAAGAAGCTAAGCTTCAGGAGACAGTTCCACCTCCCTTTTTGTGACTTCTCACAAAATCCAGTCTTTACAAAATGAAATTGAAATGCAGTACATCTTTTTTCCAGAATAGAACCAACAAAAATGTCACAGAGTGGTCATACGATAGGTTTTGCAAGTTACTTTATTTCTCTAGCTTGAAACTTATTAAAGCACTTTGAAGAGCAAAGAGGAAGAGATGTCTTTTGAACCAGGCATCCACAACATGTGAGTATCTCTGAAGTAGCTACAATTGACTTGAAGCTGGTGTTGACTTGAAGCTATATATAAAACTTGGGGTTAACAGGTTCATCCCAAAACAGCTTTTTTGGGGGGGTTGTTTGGTTTGGGTTTGTTTGGTTGGTTTTGTTGTTGTTGTTTTTTGTTTGTTTGTAATGTGACAAGCATTTGACACTTGCGTAGCCAAGGTCCTCTGGGATCTCTTTGTCATTTGGCCAACTCAACAGTAAAGACTTCCTAAAACTGAAAGGTATACAGTGAGCATCATTAAGATGGTCATGGATTCATTGATGTTGTTGGGTTACTCTTTTAATTTTTAACAATTATTAGTCCTGGTATCACCCATTGTAGATTAGGATCTACCACAGAGGTACACACAAACCCATACAGAAATGGGTTTGCTGTTAAGGTCTCAAACAGAGGGAATAGGAATTCCCTGTGCTCCACCAAGGTATGCCAGCACAAATAGACAGTGCACATTTGTGCCACCACCACCCATCACATTTCCTTTGATTCACTCAACTGCTTTCTGGAGACTCCAGCAGCCTCTTGCAGTCCATGGAAGTAGCTGCATCCTCTGAGGCAAAGGAGAGCCATTTGCTGTCAGACACAGCCAGGCACTTTTCTGTGGCTATAATGGGCAACACAGTGACATCCATGAAGTCACGTGCCCACATTCATTATGGGATCACTTCGAGATTAAGACACTGTGACATTTCCAGTCACAGCTTGGTTTTCTTACTCCATTTGCCATAGTGTCAGCTACGTAATACTGCAATTCTCACCAGAGTCCTAAAAGCATTACCTGGTCCCCCTTAAAATTAGAGGCTACATTTCTTCACAGCTATCATATTTTCAGCCAGCACAGTGCTGCCACTTCTACTGGCAGTTCCAGACTTTTAAAATACACATCTTTCTGCAATTGCCTTAGTGCAGCTATACTGGATTTCGATTACTATCTTCACAAAGTGTGTTTTGTTCTTTCTAGGTATTATTTATATGTTGCTGAATCATAAGTAAGCAAAGATCAGTAAGTGGTGCATGCCAGTCTCTGTTCTTATCCTCTTCAGTTTGTATACTTAGGAGGCAAGGACAGGCAGGACTCATTAAAAAGAGGAAGAATTTATCTCTGAAACCTCAAACCAATCCTTTTTCTTTATGGATAATTTTGAAAAATTGGTTGCCTTATTTATCATGGTGGGCAAATATCATGAAAAAAGTAATCATAAGACATATCTCAGTGCATAGCAGAACATGTCTTTCAAGCGGAATGGATGAGATTAAACCTCAAAGCTCTCATTAATGCGATTGGAAGCTTGATGCCTAATTCTCCTTGATTATGCAAAAAAATTCAGGAGAAAAAAAATTAAAAATTCTCGTTTCAGAAAGCCAGTTGGGGCTGCTAACAGATAAACATGCACTTTTCTGTCATCATTTGCCAAATTGAAGCTTTTAAACCAGGGAAGGAATAGTCAAGGACATCATAAACCTTTCCAAGCCTGCTTACATAACAGACAAAGCCTTTATCCCAAGTATGAAGAATTGTGTGTTCAACCACAATATACTAACCTTAACTTTGCCCTGTATCTTATTGTTATGTAGATTTTATTATCCAATATTAGCAGTTAATTATTATCACCTGAGGGTCTTTGTTAAAGAGGCATTTCTGCTTGTTAATACATACATTTCCTGAAAACATTGGGGGGAACAAGGTTAGAAATTTCTATTTTCCCAGAATAATGTTGCAAGCACCTTTGTATGGCCCAGACCCATCACTTCCCCAAGGCAAAGGAGCTGCTGATGGCATTGCAAGCCTCAGTGCTGGCTGCCATTTCTTTGGCAAATACAGCCTGCCTGCTAATTTTTGAGGACATTTACAGTCTGAAGGTTTCCTTTATTTTAATTCCCCTCCCCCCCACCCCTACAAAATAGAGGCAAAGCAAGAAAAGCCCAAATAAATATTTAACCCCCCTGGCCACATCTCATGCAGCTGGATGGTTGCTGGGCTGCTCTTGCAGTGGACAGAGAAGCACTTGCAATGTTGCATCCCCACACGGTGGGTGCTGTGCTGTAAGCGGGAGTAGCTGCTGCAGTGGTGGGACAGGTGTTCTTCTCTGAGGAGTGGCAAGGCCGAGGACACTAGCCAGGTGGTGCACAACATGTCCTGCAAGTGCCAGCCAGTGCAAACGAACGTGTTAAGCCCAGTTTTCTTTGCAGAGTTCTCTGCTGATCGTGGCTCATCAACCCCCTCCATGCCCATAAATATCCTGTAATTGTGTTCTCCCAGATGTCTGCTTTTCTGATGCCTCTCCTCTTCTCCTGCTTGGCATGCCTAGATTTATAGAAAAGTGTGTTCTACAAATCCTTCCTCTTGTCCTTGTTTATAGTCAGAGGTGGTTTGTTTTTTAAAATAATTCCCATTTTTCTGTGCCTTTGAGGGTCTGCTACTTCTGCTTAGTTTCAGTAGATCTGCTGCTCCTTATTATCTGCTCCAGTGCAATCAGAGAGAACCTTTTAAAATTTCATTCCCACCCCCTTCCCTTGAGGCAAAGAAATCATTTAGGCCTGCAGCAATATTAAAGTTCATCTGTCACTCCCTTTCCACTCTTATCTATCAATGACTGTACTCCCTCTGGGCTCTGTTTGTTTGCCAAGAACATATTTAGGGAGTTCTGTTATTTGTCTTTCCTTCTTTTGCAGGTTTAACTCCATCTTAGCATTTTATTTCCTTGTCACGCCTCTGCAGCCATTTGGCTGCTGGCTTCATCTCCATTTGCCTTCTCAGGGAGGTCCAGAGGTTAGAGGTGAGTGGCAGAGAAAAGCCCATGTGGGGTGAAAACACAGACCAAACCAGGCCACATTTTTCCCTCAGCTTCACTTGACTTTGGCCACTGATGTGGTAATTCCAGCTCTTTCTGTGCAAGCAATGGTCTCGACTGGAATGCCCAAAGACCTTCCCCTGCTGAGTAACCTCTTCACTGTCCTTTCCCAATATTGCTTGAGGCAGAAGGGGAAAGTGCTTCCCTCTGATTACCTAAATTTCCATATCCCATTCCATTAATTTGACAAATTTTTGCCACCTGTCAAAAACAGGAAATTGGATTTGACCTAGATTATGATCTCTAAAAATAATTATTGGTCGCAAGCACTCCCATCTCTTTGTAATCTGAGTATTCATTATCATCTTGATTAATTCTGATGACAGGATGGCATAGGATACCCTGGAGACATGAGACTTCCTCATTTATCTCATTCTTAGGTTAAGTGTGAATACCTTCAGATAAGAAAAAATGTATAGTACTTGCCCTGCTGCCATCAAACATTCTTGTGCTTAATGTAATCTTTCAGCAAGATGACACTATTGAAACAAGCCCCGTGTATTTATGTAGACATAAAATGATCTATTTTCTTTTGTAAATAGAGAAATTACACTCAAATGTGTAAACTCCAATATTAAAAAGCCAAATAAATTATGCAACAAAATAAATTCTAACATACATGGAAAACCAGACTGTTTCCAAGCTCACCAGTTAAAAGTTGATATTTGGCTGCAAAATGGTGGTATCTTAGTTCTTCTAACATTTAAAGGCAGCCCTTTTCACACAAGGAAAATAATACATCTTAATTCATGAAAAAGCAACAGAAAGTCCAGAACTTGATACTAGGTATGTAAATAAAGACAGAAAAATATTTGACAAATTAGTATTGAAACATAATTTTTGGGTTTGTATTATTATATTATACCTCAGGTAGGGATTTGAAAGGGTTATCTTCACCTGTTAGGATGTGGAAGAGTTCTAGCCATGTAGTCTCTTTAGAAAGGTCATTTATGTATTTGTCTTTAAGAAATCAGATTTATGCTATTGATTGCTAGATTGCAAAGAAGTGAATAGATTCTCCCTGTCATTTCAACCTTTTGTTCTCATCCCCCTTCCTTTTATTACAGATACTTCCAATACCTGTGAAGGCTTCCAACTGCACTCAGGGCTCTCTGCTCCCCTTTGCCCTTTCCTGGTATTTCTGGAAGCATCGGTTTGCAGGCAGGAGTCACTGAGCTGCAGGCTGCTCTTTACATGTCTAGTGAGGATCCCAGGCTAAGCCCTCTGGCCTTTCCTTACATTTATACAAATTCAAGGGAAAAAAAGTGTTCCTTAGTAGTGGCACATCTCTCCTGACTGTGTTACGGCAGTAGCATAGAAACTTCTGCGATCCTTTGCACACATCAAACCTTTGTTTCTTCCCTCAATTTTTCAGCTAGTTTGCAAAAGCATAGTTTTTCTCTCTGACCTTTGGTTTGAGTTGCTGTAGTGCCCAATGCCTCCACACATCAGCTGGCATCTAAACCATTGACAGATCACTAAGGGGGGAAACACTTGCCCCTCTGTTTCCAAGACAAGTTTCAGTTCTCCCACTTGTCCCTGAGAAAGTTCCTCAATGTTACTAATGATCCAGGGATTGGCCAAGATTATCCTGTTCATTTTGCACTCTTTGTCTTCATTGTTTCATGCCAAAGGCTCCAGATGGTGTCTGTACCATTGTGTATTGCATTTATTTTGTGAGCAGAGCCCAGGGTTGCCTGAGTCCATATGAACACCAGTCCTCACTGTCTAATTAAAAGGACCTGTGGCTATTCCTTGTCCTTTATATCCAAAAGAGTGACTTAGCAAATGAGAGTGCAATTATCATGATATTTACATTCCATCCCATTATGAAGCCAATCAACCAGATTTGCACATTCATAGCATTACTGTTTTCTGGAGTTCATCCTGAGTAACTGCTAAATACCTCATTACATTATACTGTGAGATGAGCATGGTGGCAAGAAGAAAAGGACCGGTATGCACATAATATCATTATTGGGTATATATGAGCAAAGACTCAACTAAAATAAATCAGCTGAGCTCTGCTGAATGCAGTGAAATGGCAATCTAAATAAGTCACAAACCCAGCCCAGTACATTTGCTTACATGCATTAGGATTGTGGTTTTGGTCATGTATGGGATTCCCATGTATCTCATCTGTTTCTATAAGCTCAGTATTTATTTGGAGAGCTAATATCTTCTATCCTCAGCATTACTGATTGCCTCTGGACTACTTAAGGTGTCTCCAGGCTCCAGTTTAGGTACTTGTGGTCTCCCTCTACATATACTCTTCTGTTTCATTTCTTGTCTACTGCAGTGTTTGCTTGCTTAACGTTTGCACATCTCTCATTAAAAACTGGGCCTTGACAGAAAGAGACAAACAAGTGTGGCAAGTAACATTTTATACATCTGCGTTAAATGTATAACACAGATTATACCTGCCTGCCAAGGCAAAGTTTGCTTGGTATGGATATAAACAAATAGAAAGAGCTTTCCTGTAACCTTACATAGTATAGTTCTTGTTATAGTGAAACAGCACGAGTGGGGATACAAATTATACTCAGGTGGAGGTTAAGATTTATATTCTGCAGAGACTAAGAATAAAAACATAAATGCACTTTCATTCCAATGTACCTTTATTCACTTGATTTAAAGCTACAGCAAACTGAAGTGACTTTAAATCATCCAGGACTTATACCATTAAAAAGTCACATGTGCAATGTTCATCTTCACATGTTTTAGTAAATTTCCAAATCAGCATTCACTGGGGACCATCAGCATTATGAGAGACTACAATTAGGAAGATATGGACTGGAAACCTTCCATTAAGCTCTAAGATAAGTTGAACATCTGAATGCAAAGGAAAAAAACCCTATTTGCTAAATCCTGATTTTATCCTCCAGCCTTTGCATTCAATGGCAAACTCCTTTGTTTAGTGCTGAAGAACCTTCCCTCCAGGTGGGAGGGTAGTGTCTTCTTGAGCCAAGATCCCCACTGCTTGCTGATCAGACAGCAGGGGCAGTTCTGTTTAAGAGCCTGGCAGCTGGCATGTTTTTCCTTCCCCAGCAGGAACTTGAGGATTTCATGTTTTTTAACGCAGTTCACCAGCTGGGACTGTGTCTTTCGATAAGATGTCAAATCAGAAACAGCTGCAAGTCCCCTTTTCTCCCTACCCCACCATCTCAGGCTGATACTTGCACACTCAAATCCAACTTCCAGTGCTGCAGTGGGGTTTCCACACCCCTGTACATTGACAAAACCAAGGAAACTGCTTTGTGCCATTGTAATCTGCTATTGTGGGCTTTTTTGTACCAATAGCCTCAAGTCCTTCACCAGAACGACAAGATGCAGCTCGGCCATCAAGCAAGAATCCTTTGACCTGGACAGTGGATGATGTGGTTTGGTTTGTGAAGGATGCAGACCCTCATGCTTTAGGTCCCCACGTGGAGCTCTTCAGAAAACACGTATGTACAAGGCTGCCCTTACCATTTCTGGGTAATTTAAGTCCAAAGAGATAGCCAGCGCATGTCTCACACATACTCTTAGCGGCTTTTGCCTGCTACAGGCAGTGTTTGTGCTCAGTCAGGCTGAACACAGAGCCCTGCAAGGAGTTCAGCACCTCTGCAGGGCTTGGACTGAAGAAATTTCACTTATCCCTTGAGAAGGTGGTCAAAGACTGGACCAGGCTTCCTGGAGACCTGGCCAATGCCGCAATCCTGTCAGTGTTAAAGAGGCTTTAGGAATGTGCCCTTAATAACAGGTAATATGGTCAATACTGAATTGCTCAGGTAGTTGGAGTAGATGATCCAACCAGATGACTGTAGGTCCCTTCCAACTGGAACAGTCCTTTGCTGTGCTATGCTATGCTATGCTGCCCTATTCATTTGTCCTTCAATGGGGAGACCCTAACAGTGCTTCTAGAAAACACTCACTATTTTTTTCCAACAAGTCCAACATAAATTGTTTCTATGCCAAGCCTAAAAAAAAAGAAAGTACCAAGGATGTGGTGATCATTTTTCATTGTCAGATTGACACAAAAAAGCCTCATCTCAATGATGATTTTTTTCACAGGATACCTATGATTCTTCTCCAAAAGCACTTTTTATGTGTTCTCAGATATTTAGCAGGGGAAACCCAAACCAGCCAAGCTTTAAATCTTTTTTCCCTCGGTATTATGTAACTCCATAACCAAATTTAACAGACCTGCTGACTTACTGGAGGATGTTATAGTTGCTTTTGTGATGCAATCTCCAGTGATGGAAACTATATCATCTGTAATTAGTAATGTGGAAGATTGTAAACTTGACTGATCTGGAATTTCTTGTTCTGCTGCTGCCCTTGGAGTTGGCACCAATGTATCTATTAGAATCTTTGGCCTTCTCCTCCATCTCTCTTTCATCAACTCAGTCTGGCTGTGAAAAATGGGTTTTATCATAAAAGTGACTTGTGTTCAGCTGGAAGTCATAACTTAGAATGTAAATGCCTGGACCTAGGCCTAAATGAGAGCTGCTCCCTACCCCTGAGTCCTGAAGGGACTTTGTAGCACCCAAAGGGCTACAAAGCAAATGAGAGGGTGTGGTCACTGGGTCCCACTCCTTGCTTGTGTGCCAGTACCAATAAGTGGGAATGTGGAGTTGCAGACAAACTGAAGACTAATTATGGACTTTCAGCCGCACTCTGGATGCAGGGTTTCCAGATACTGAGGAGCAGACGTGGCTGAGGAGCAGATGGAAAAGATGAACACAGGCCTTAGTATCTGCTCACCGTACAAAGGTATTGAGGTCACCTGCTATTGTGTAGATGCGCTTGTGGGATGAGAACAGCAGAGACAGTGGTGCTAGGGCCAAATCTGCAAGTACAGGTCAGGTGCTGGCCTACTTTTCCCACTTCTCTGCAGAGAAGTCAGACCTGCCTTTTAAGTTCATAATGAAAACATGGCCTATGTTGGTCATGTGGGCAACCAGGCAGATAAACAAACCACCTTCACCTTGACGTAACTGGCTTTAGAATAAGTTTCTGAGAATATCAGAAGGGGCTGTGCATCAAGATAAAATCTCTGTGCAAGACAGCAAGAACTGACACAGTCTGAAACATACATGTATATCCCAAAGGAAAAAAATACCAAGTTTGTCTTGTAAATATGAAGAGTGCAAAAGCACTGTTTTTGTCCAGTTCCCACTTGTAGCGAAGTATGGTACAGCATGCTTTTATGTAGCAGCAGGGCAGTGGCACATTCCAGGCAGTCATGGGCCTTGATTTTGCGGCTGCTCTGTCATCAAAGAGATCAAGCTAAATTACCACTAAAGACTGTCCCTGCCATCCTGTGCTGCACACCCAGCACCCATGGGCTCTACTTATCATTGGCTTCCTTGTATAATATGCCACAGGTGTAAGAACCTGGGTATGACTGCCACACAACTCAATTCAATTACACCTTTGAGTTATACATGTCCCTGCAATTTTTCAGCCTTCAAACCTCATCTGCACTGGCACAAAGACCCCAGGGGTGAGAGACAAGTGATTAGTCCATTAACCCCAGCCACGTCTTCCTGTGTGTTCAATCTCTATGTGAAGAGGTTGTGTAATTTACTTAGAAGCACTTACTGTCATTGACAAGGCTCAACTATTGCCCGAAATAGTTGCATTGGCGGTCAGCTCATCTGAGTTATGACATTGGGAGAGGGAGGCTGGTGAGACCAGCAGGAAGAAAAGACTGGAGGATGTATCCTGCATGCAGACAGTGTGCTTTCCCACTGCTCTGTTAGGCCATCTGGGTGTTGACCTCACTCCCCTGAGCCAGCTCTTCCAGCGTGTCACCACAGGTGCTGCAGGATGACCTGGCTCTGTCTTTGCTCTTCCCACCAGGAGCAGAAACTTTTCTTCTTGTCAGGATAGCTAAGGAGCCCTGTCACAGGTAGCTCCTGTGAGTGTCTGCCAAACACATCCTACTAGCTGCCCTTCACTATTCCCTGCTCCCTCAGGTGGTCTGTGTGCCCAGGAGAGCCAAGCTTGTTGATGACAGAGCTTTTAGTCTTGGAAAGAAGTCATCAGCGTGGCCAGGGACCTTGTAGCAACACTGTGGGAGGACCCCATGCAGTGCTCTATCAGCAGGACAGACTTGGCAGAAAGACTAAAGGAAGGGAAATGGAGAAGGGAAATGGAGAAGGGGAAAGAGTCACACTGGGAATTAGCTGGTAGAAAACTCAAGATGATCTCATGTATCTGAGCACTGACCACTGAGTTGCCACTTGCTGTGCTCCTGTTGCAGATGGTGGCCTTACCAGGGCTGGTGTCTGTTCATGAGACTGCAGAATACCAAAGAAGGACGATACATATCTATATCTATCTGTATCTATATCCCACACATGATATAAATCCTGAAGTCTTTGATTTTACTTAGAATTGAGTGCTTAAACACTCACGAAGGTGGGTACTTCCATCTTATTAAAAGAGAAAGAGGTTCCCGTCAGTCTGGGGGACATCCACCACTGGTGCAATTCTTGTTTGCGTGGCACAGGGCTTACTTCAGGGCTACTCTGCTTTTTGAACAGTATCCTCAGAACAAGTGCTGCAAGAAGCCAGCACAAACACAGTAATACTTGTTCATGTAGGTGGAAAATGTATGATTATATCCACTCTATCATAACCTCACAGCTCATGCGTTTTCGGTGTCCACTGTCTCACAGGAACATGGTAATGATCTCCTGCAATACTCAGACTTGCAGTGTGCCAGACGTCAGTGCAAGTGAAACAAACTGATTGCACTGACAGCACTGCATTTTACCAGCTCCTGACCTGGTTTGAGGTCCTCTGGTGGGGATATTGCAGATGTGGGGACCATGCTATCAAATTTTTCTTTTTTAAATTATTTTTAAAAGGGCTGACACAGTAATACTGTAAAGAAGTCAAGCCAAGAATCTGCACAGGGACATGGCTAATATGGGATATTTAATTAGATACGAATGCTCCCTCTGGCGTACTATTGTCATGGAGTTTAATTTTGACCCCTACACAGTAATAATAATGGAAATAATAAAATGCTGAACTCAACATTTAGAAACAGCTGCCTCTGCACCTAACCCTTGACAGTGTTTTTATCCCGTGTCACCACAGTTACAAGAGTTCTTTTTTTATTTCTTAGGCAAATAGTAATTATATGTAACATTTATTCTTACTTTACCTTAAGCTTCCTTAAAATAATGGAAGGAGATGGGGAAGGTGAAGCGAGTTTCTGTTATGGATGGAATGGGGGTTGCAAAATGAAGAGCATTAATTGATTGAGTTAATCAGAAAGTGACCTTAACTGCTCATCAGCTAAATCACCTGCTGAATGGAATAATTATGATCAGGGCAAATTACGATCCACGGTATTGCTTAATAAGTAGGCAATGGATCACAGTGGAAAGATCTGACCATCAAAATCACAGAATGCAATATATATAGCATTAGTGTGTGTATATATGTGTATATGTATGCATATGTACATAGCACTTGTGATGTTTTAGCTCTGATTGTTCAAGTATGTACATGTGCTGGAGACTGTGAGGAGGGGAAGTATTTTTTAGCAGATCCTTTAATATAGTCAGGAAACAACACACAAGTTCTGGTCCAAGGAAGGACAATATAGCTGAAAGCTTGTGTGCTCTACAGCTCGTAGTAAAGGGACTGTTTTGCTGTGCACTCAGGCTATTTTGTGCTCAGTAGAGGACTTTGTAATTTCAGAAGGTTTTCAAGCCAATGGGTCTGGGATAAACAACTGAACTTAGTGGCAATTTCACCCTTTTATATGAGAGTTAAATTAAAATTTAACAAATCTTATTTAAAAATGCAATGAAAACAGCAAGTTACTACTGTCTTCAATTTAAGAAAAAACACACACACATATATATATATATACACACACACCTCTCACTGGATAGAAGTGTACTGGAGATACGTGAAAGGCAGGTAGCCAGGGAGAAAGCTGGAACTGAGATCCAGAGGTCCCTCTCTCACCACCACTCATTTCTTTCTCTCAAGGCTTTTCTCAAAACTGGTCTTAGAGCAACCCTGATGTTAAAAGAAAAAAAAAATCCTCCTTTTAATTGCAAAAGAATTGAAAGCCTAGACAAATCTTAAAGTTCCTTGGCGAATAAAAAGCAGTATTTAATTAAATCCTCCTTTACAGCTTCCTTCTCTCATACATCAGATTTCCATTTTTTAAATGAAATTTCAAAACGCATGACATTTCAGCTAGCTCTAAGAGACACACTGTTTCTAATTCACCTTGTTTAATGTGTCAGGGCACAGTGGGCAGAAGGGGGTTAACACATTTTGATACTCTTTCTTTCTTTTGAAACCAGGAGATTGATGGCAATGCTCTGTTACTTCTGAAAAGCGACATGATCATGAAATACCTGGGGCTGAAACTGGGACCCGCACTGAAACTGTGTTACCACATTGATAAGCTCAAGCAAGCCAAATTCTAACAATTTCTTGAACAACCAAATCTGAGCTAAACCTAGATGGAAAACTTAAGGTAACATCTTGCCTTACAGAAATGCATTCATTTGCAAATTGTTTTTCCTTCTTTTTTAACAAAGACTTTGTCTTTTTTAACATTTGTGCATTGTCACCTTTTTTTAATCCAAAAATCTTTAGTGCTGCTTTGTGTTAATAATATGCCAAAAAGTATATAGTTACAATAATTATTTTGTATCATCAATATTATTATGATTATAGTAAGCCTATTTTTGTAATTGGAAGTGGGAAATCAAAACCAAACACAGCTACAGCATATGCTGAGGACTACAAGAAGACAAACCAAGAGTTCCTCCCTTGCCACAGTTCCACCTCGGAGGAGTAACCACTGACCAGCATCAGCTGGGCACCAGCTCCGCTATCCATGCTCAAGGGCTGAAAAAGTGCAGCATTTGGTCACCTGTTGTCTGATGGGAACTGCCCCGTGTCTTGCACTGTCTGGAAAATTTGAATTATTCACTTAGGAAGAAAGAAAAAAAAAAAGAAAAAAGAAAAAAGAGAGAGAGAAAACGAAGTTTAAAAAAAAAAAAAAAGATAGTGGGGGAAAGGGTTTTTTCCTTGCCGAAGCCCTTTTTCCCGCTAGAGGGAGCAGCCCTAGCAGACTTGTGGCTGGAGCTGCTGATGCCATTCTGTCTGACGAGCTTTGACCATCATGACTCTGCTATCGAGCACATCCATAAGTACCGCCAAGGAATCACAGACTCCCGGCAGGATAAGCCCGTCACCGTTTACAGATAATTAATTCAAGGAAAGCCCAAATGCAGATAGTATTTCTGACAGGATGTTTCCCGTTACACCAAAGAGGGGGTGGATGGCTCCCACGGTATCTGGTGTGCACAGCTGTCAGCTCCCTTCCCTGAGCCATTTCAGTCTGGCATACAGCTTGTGGCACTCCAAGAAAAAAATTTCTGGGCAGCATTTCTGTGTTTGTTTTTGTTTGCACCATTAAAAAGCAAGGGAGCTGGTTGGGAGTGCTCCTCACAAGGACCTGGGCACACCTCTGTGCTTTGCAGTGATGGTCAGGTCCAGGTGGGATCTGCAGGGTCCTGATTGCATTGTGGCTTTCAGTACACAGACAGATGTGCTGGACTTTCTGTCTCATGTGAGTTAAATATTCATTTCTGCCTCTTACACAAATCTAAAAGGTGCTCATTGATACTCCATGTAGTCAGGGGGAGAGAACAGGTATCAGGCTGAGGAAATAATCTGTGAAATGGGTATGTCCTTGCTTTCATCCACAAAAGAGGACTATGAAGGGACACATCCATATAGTTTAAATGCTTAGTGCATGACAAGGAGAGGTAGCAAGTGTTTGTAAGTAATGCAGGTGATCTTAGAGCTAGTTAGCTGAATTGAGAAATGAGGTCCTGATAATATGCAAGAAATCATACTGTTCAAACATGTTTATGTAGAAAAGAATGTTACTGAAAGTACCTCATGGAATACAATTTGACTTGTAGCATGTTGTTAGACTAGAACTCCTACAAACAGACACCCATCCAAGGCCTAATCCTGAAAATCCGTAAAAATAAGAGAAACCACATCCTACAAGACTTTCACTAAACTCCTGGGGACTACTCCCTCAAAAAAGTTGCCATAAATTCACAGGACTGGATCTTTACAAGACTGACGAGCTTTCAGCAAATCCTGTCTGCATGCCAAGTAGCATAGGAATAGCTGAACAACTGTATTAAATGAAAAGTCATATACTATTGAGTGATGTAATATATGGAACCGTAAATGTGTGAATGCTTGGAACATAACACCCATCCACATCACTTTGTGTTTGTGGTATCAAGAATAGAAATCTGTTCAGTCAGCTGTCTGGTTGAGGCAGAGGTGACTTTTCATCAACATCAAACCTGTATAGTTCATTTTTCACTCTTACATTTTAAAAAAAATAAATTGGTGTTTTTCTCCATAGAGATTCACAAAATACGTAAAAATCTTGCTGTACTAGTATCACCTTCAGAGAATCATCAGCAATCTTTTTCAATTTTTTCCCCATAATTTTGAACTTAGTTAACCTCTCTGCTTTTCCAAAGGGTGATTTTAATTCCTCCACTTAAAACTCCACCTTGCTGTAATATATCAGTAATCAGAGCTGGTCAGACTTTATCAGATGGCTTCAATGATAGAAAATCCCACTTTGTCAAAATCAAAACTCTTCATAAAAGCATGTCACTTTCTAACATTAAATTCTATTAAATTGAAACTACAGCTTTCAGTAATGTCAAAACATCATCATTTTGACATTTTGGAAGTGGAGCGTTTTTGTTCCAAGAAGATTTTTGCATTTTATTGTCTTTTCCTGGAGAATCGGTAGCATCAAATTTTATCCTGAGAGTAGGGGAAAAAAGCACCCCCAATACTAGTTTTCCATGAATAAGAATCCTTCTCATCTTCCCACCCCACCCCATAGTCCAGACATTACAGCCAAGAGGATTGATAATACCAATGCAGTATTAAGACTCCATGGTGGTAATGATGTTCATACATATGATTTCATATGCTGAAATAGTTTTCATGTATGTATCTGATGTGTACAGTCAGTAGTGCTATCTCATTTGAGATGGCACTTTGTAGGTGTGTCAGGACTGTCCAGGCTATGAGATTTAATGTTCTATTTCTTACAGGGAAGGCAGTAAGTGGATTCATTTTACATGTAAATAGTGCTTATAATGAAAATTCCTCATTGCATCGTGGTTGGTTTTGGGTTTTTTTTCTTTGTTTTTGTTTTTCATTGAGCATCAATTAGAAAACAAACATTATTGCAGTAATATGGCAATTATACATCATTTTTCTCTTTCAAGTCTTGCAAGTGAAGCTAGTTAAGCAGCTCTGCTGTGCTGATGGAGTCAGGCTGTGTCCTCAGAACAGGCACTGAGGAACCAGAACATGCATGTCAGCTGCCTCTCCATTGGCTGCTGCTTTAGACATCACTTGCACAAAGCACTTTGCTTGCTATTCCTTTCCCACCCTTGCTTCAGACTAGCCAACCCAGTTGTTCCCAACAGGTGGGTGGATGTGAGATACCTTGAAAAGCAACACATGTGCCTCTTTTCTACTTCTAAGCACTTGTAGCTGAATCAAAAGGCGCTTTGGTTGCTTCAGGCAGTTTCAATTCTTTGTGAGCATTCACTTTTTTTTAAAGAAAAAAAAAAAGAAAAAAAAAAAAAAAGGGAAGAAAGCAGGCAAAGTCCAAGGACTTGGAGACTGCTCCTCCCTTGCTCAAGTAATGGTTACAGGGTGTTAGGAACACAGTGCCAGTCTTCCCTGCAGACCATCTTGCATCTAGCATGGCTGACCAGCTCAGCATCAGCTGCCAACACAGGCAAGCCACACTGCCTTCCTTTCCACCTACCCTCACAGTCTCTTCTCATGCACCAGCAAATGCCTGTTTTCCCAGTCAGACCTAACTGAGTTTCAAGAAATGCCTCTGGGAATGCCTCCATCTCCCTGAGCCCACTGTCTTGCTTGGCAGGCTGAGGAGTGCAGCTGCCTTTGCAGCGTTAGCAGCTTCGCTCAATGTGATTAATGCAAGCAGGCACCCTTGGGACTGGCATCTAAAGCATCACTCTGGGCTGTTATTGCCCTTAAACTGATTACTGAGTTTCTATAGGTTGTCAGCAGTCTTCATGAGTTACACTTCTGTCCTTCTTAAAGAACGGATGGCTGTGAGAGATTAAATAGAACATTACTAGCAAAACCAGCAATAATTAGCAAAACAACAAGAAAATGGCTGATGAAGTTTTTGTGTGAAAGGATACCTCTGTAGGATTAGCAGCAGGAGTACATACCATACTCCAAAGCCTGGCCCTGGCTGCAGCAGTTATGGATGGCCTTCCCTCTTGCCCTGGAACAGCCACCCCATGGTCCCTTTCTGCTCATGGGGTGCAGCACCCTCCCATCTCTACCTGCACTGTTTGGGGGCTGCAAAAGCTCAGGGAGGAATATGTCAGCTCTTAATCTCCCCAAAACACACCCAAAATCTAAAGTTTATTAGTTAGTGCCTTCTTTCCACCCCATCCCCCCCCCCCCCCCGCCTTCCCCCTCTGTCTTTTCATTTGAATGGCTTCTATTTGAAAAAATATATCAGGAGAGGGATCCCCCAGGTTCTTCCAGGAAACTGTGAATGATCTCTCAGCTCAGCCCATGGAGGAGCATCTCCAGGGTCAGACATCCCCCCCAGATGCAACCTGTCCTCCCTTGGCGCGAGGAAGGGAGGTGAGAATTAAATGCCCCCTTTTTATTAATTCAAATTAAATGCTTTTCAGGCATTTCCCCTCCCACAACTGCAGCCTCCCTCTTCAGAGCCAGCTGGTTGGCTCTTCCCCAAGCAGCAAGGAGGGAGACAGAGGAGGTGCCCAAAAGGACTGCCTGCTGCTGGTTGGTTCCAGCAAGGCAGCACGCATGGAAGGGTCAAAACCAGCTGCTACCCTGGATTGAAACCGGTTTGGCAGGAGAGAGGTGCTGTGCCCAGAGATTTGGTCTGGGGGATTTTGCTGTCAAATGTCCACAGGTTGCAGCCCAGCGTTTCAGTCTGCACCTTCTGTCTGTTGCTGCGTGAATTTGTCTCCCAATCCACCTTCTTGAACTTGTGTTACAGGACTGCTCTGCTGGCAAGGCCTGCTTCCACATCAACAGGCTGGAGGTTGCTAGGGAAGTCATAATAAGCACATTGGGGGCAAAACTTCAGGGAAAAGGCAGGTCAGCAAGATCCTCCTTCCCTTTCCAAGCAATTCCGTGTGCAGAAATTCACTGTGGCAGTTCCATATTAGGGCAGAATGTGCTGAGTTTGGCTGGGATAGAGTTAAAGCATGACACCCACACACCATCACACCCTGTCGCTGGCAACTGAGTCATATGGAACCATAGGGATTTTTCTTCTCTCACCAAGAATTACAGTCCCAAATTCACACACCTTTACTAGAGAAAGCAGGCAAGTTGCTGCACACATTGCCTCTGATACCTTGCAGTAGTTGCATACTGTTCTCCAAACCATGCTCCCTTCATGGACAATTGGAAATCGATTCCCTCGGAAATCTAAAATTTTGCTTGAAAAAAACCCAACTTTTATTCACTGCCATGAGTTAAATATTATGGAAACACGTCTGCTAACAATTTGCTTTGCGTAATTTGTACTAATGCTAATAAGCAACAGCTGCAACACTTCCTGTTGTAAATTCTTTTGTGGTTGCAGTGGAATTATCACATCTGTACTTCACAAATCTGATAGATTTGAGCACAGCTCGCTTATTCTGGCCCCAGCTCCAGCAAATCCCTATGCCTCAGAAGTACAGCTACACAAATATGTATTTACAGTCTCACCCCCAAAGCCTTCACTCCTCACCAGGTATCTGGAGCAAGAGGGACTGGGGGAAGAAGAGGGAAAGAAAAGATGTGATATCCTGGGAGTCAGCCAATACATGTATGGTGTGGTTGGAGTAGATTGTTTTCAGGAGAGACATCACTGACCAGCCAGGTTTATTGCAGTTCAAGCAGACAGGTTTTGGTCAGAGGCTAAGTACAGGAGAAATGTGATTTATTGAAGAAAAAGAAAGAAATATGAGTGTGCAATATGCTGCCACCATAAGACTTAAGCTGAAACCCAAGAATCTTTCAAGTGTAATCTAAAGAAAAATGTTTCCCTCACTCAAGATGCTAGATAGAGCTTGTTAGGCCAAACTGAGGTCCCACTGAGGTCCACACAAGTTATTCTATTGAATTCATAACACTGGGGCTTGGCTCATAAAACAGGCCAAGCTTCAGCTGTGTCTCATAGTAACTAGAACTATTCCATCCTCCCTTACCAAGGAGTGGAGACAGCTGCTGGCCAGCCCCTCTCCCCTGCTCCCAGGAGAGCTGCTGGCTTCCTGGTAGAGAGTTCTTCCAGTTCCACCTCTACCTGATCCCAACACCTTCTCCAGTTAGCTTTACATTTGAGCTACAAGTTTCATGGAGGGTGGTTTGGGTTTTCCTGTTTGGAGCAAAACATAGCCTGTGCACTGAGGATTTTAGCCATGCCACTAGGCAGAAACTTGCCATGGTTTGAACATGACTTCACTGGGAGATTTCCACACATTCTTCATGTGAAGCCTGAGGTGAAATTTAAAAATAAAACTTTTCAAAATGAGTCTCAGCAACCCACAATTTTTGGCTCCTTCATCATTCATGGCACTTCATCATACTTCAAAGAGTTGAGTCTCTTGGTAGTGCCATAATCGGACAGGAATAGCTCATAGGACTTCAGAAGAGACTCCATCTCTGGCTGCAGAGTCTTGCTTCTATTGGTCTGTGGGCAGCTGCCAAAAAGCAACATTTGAGGCTGGACAAGAGAATGTGTGAGCGTGTGTATGTTGCTCAGAGAGGCTTGTCCGGCTGCACAGATGGGCAGTGTGAAGTGAGTGAAATAATAGCAGGGCAGAGCAGCTAGGAAGGGTGGGCTTCGAAAGTTGGAAAGTCCCAGATTTCCTTGGGGTTCCCTTGGAGTTTGTGTTCTATCTCCAGGTCTGCATTGAACTTGCCTTGCATAGCACAGTATGTCTTTATAACCCACAGTCTTCCCTTAGTGTTGTATAAAATTGGGATCATGCTGGCCTTTTGGAACATGAAATACATGCAACCAACTTCATATTGTCAGATACCTATAAAAGAGAGGGGAATGGGGAAAACCTAAAGTCCAAGGGGTACAAGACTGAGGGCAGTTCAGAGTGGAGCAGTTTCACAGCTTCCAGTGTCTTTCAGCTGAAACAGAAGAAGAGAAAAAGAACCTCTAAACTGCAGTGAATCCAAGGCAGTGAAAGAAGAGTGATTAATTTTATCCCTCACTTTGATGGTTTCCTAATCTGTAATGTGTTTTATGGCCCTGAGCATTTGCTGTAGTGACAGTGTGCTGAATTGATCCATGTGTCCAGGTTCCACTGGAACCAAACGACTGTCTCTAAAAACTCTATGTCTTCTTCATGACTTTACTAAAATGCTGTACCATCCAGAAAGCTTCTGATCAGTTAGGCAAGAGACAGTATTTAAAGAAAAACATTTTTTTTTTTTTTACTTGTGGCACAAAAACTTCAGAAAGCAGCTGTAGCCACAGCTGTGTAGCAGGTCAACACACAGCAGTTTTTCATTTTATGTGTCTCAGAACACTAGTAGTAAAAAAGCTGTTGCTTATCCAATCTATATGCTTACAAGAAACCAACCTAAATTCCTGTCTTCCACTGACCTGTAAATGGAAGTGTTAAATATGGTAGTTATTTACACTGTACATTTAGTAGAGTTATTCTGCTTTTTAACCAGTCTAAAGGATATCAGTATCTCATTTGATAGATCTGTCCTCTGACAATACTAGGAGTTTAATAGCAAACTTGTTTGGCTGCTGTTATCAAAACTCACTATCAGTATTTGTGTCACAACGACATACAGGGATTTTGTCTAGTGCTGTGAGGCACGCTATGAGATGCTTAACCTGCCTTAGAGAGTTGACAGCTTCATATGGCAAGAGAGACAACCTAAGGAGAAAGGTTTCCTAGAGGCAATTTTACTCCCCTATCGCAGATAAATGCTGAAAACAGAGAGAAGTCAATGGCATGAATTTCCCACAGTCATGTGAGTAGAAAATAGCAGAACACTGGGAAAAATTAAGCAAAACTTCCATGAAGGTGAAGAATATTGCCTCCTTCTGTTAAACTTCCACTTTTAAACCTGACCTTTGGTGAAGACAGGAATCTGAACCGACCTCCTGGTGAAATCTAGTGCCTCACCCACGAGACCATCTGCTCTCCCTGTATTCCAGCTTTTCTCCCACTGCTGTCCACATCTGACTTCTCACACAGCTCTTACCTACATCTTTCTTATGCACCTGAAAAATAGCACCCAAATAGGCTTTTAAAGGTCAATTAGTCCTTCACCCTGCCCTTACTCTTCATCTCAGTCTTCCTCTGCTAACAAGTCTTTTCTCTGGAACTTCCCTTTCCATTCCTATCCTCCAACTAGTTAATTCCGTTTTTTCTCCTCTGTTCCATTCTTGCAGCATTGCTTCTTTTCCTTTGCTTCCATCTTTCAGCAAACATGGATGTGTCTCCTTCATCCCTGCTGCAACTCCTTCTCTACCTTTTGGCTTCTCCCTGCTCTTTTATTTCCCCTGTCTCTTTCTCTAGTTTTCTGCAACACTTTCTTTTCTTTCAATCAAGTGACCTTCACAGGAGAGTCTTGTACCAGTTCTGCTGTGACAAAGACTACCATGCACTGACATCTCTAAATTAGGTTGTATTTTTTTGACATACTATTTATCTCACACAAAAACCCTTCCACTGCTTTCATTCCCCAGCAGGAAAGGCACTTTCTAAGGATGTTTTTTAACTAGTTTGCTGATGACTCATTAAAGTCTCAGAACTTTTATGCAGTGTGAGTGAGGTTTCGCCCTCTAGCTTCCATCTTTTCCTTTGCTGTCTGTTGATGTTCAAGCTGCTTAAATGCTTCTTGTTTTGAACAGTCCCAACTACACTGCTCACTGGGATGAATCTTTGGCTCCCACCCTGTTGCTGATAGCAACATCGACCAGGCTTGGACCTGTGAATGGCACACTATTAGGCAGGTGTTAGCACTGATGCATGATGAGCACAGAGACACCAGCATTGCTCCCCCGGGCCTGGAGAAGGTCCAGCCTGCTTTCAGCCAGCATCAGAAAGTTGGTGGGAAAGGAGAGGTGCCCATTGTCAATGATCAGGGTAACAGAAGGTAGGAAAGAGCCATCAGGCTGTAAGAAAAGTGGTGTTGGCCAGCTGGAAGGTGGTGGTGGGATATACAAAAGCAGCAGTGAGGGAAGGCCATGCTTGTAAGCCTACATTAGGAAAGTGAGAAAATCCCTGTGGCAACTGGCATTTCAATATTTACAGCATCATCCTTCAGACAGAAATACGTGCAATAATGCAGGGCAGCTTCACACTCGGCTGCACAAGTGTGACTGTAGAGTAATGACTGTAGCTTCTGTGGGGCTACTGCATACTTCTACCAATGGGAATGAGATCAGATCTTGGCTCTGGATCTCTGTTTCCAAACAGCGCAAAGGATGAGAGCAGAACAGTTTCTATCCAGCTGGAAAGTGGCAGCCTTAAATCAGGCCACAAAATAGATCAACTCCTGCTTGTACTTCTATTTTTTTTCCAGTGCTGCTCCGAGTTCTCTTCCAAGTCCTCAGCACTAGCTTCCAAGGCTAGTGAAGCATGTACAGGGCTTTTTTGATGTATGTGCAGCTATCAGTTTTTGTATTGCTAATTGGGCTCAAAGTGTGTTAGCTTTGACTTTTAATGTTCTCTAATTTGCTAGATAAGGCTCAGTTTCTGCAGCAGCTATATAAGTAGAGCTGCTTTCATCACATCTTGCAGATATTTTAAAACATTGGACTTTTTTTATATATCTACTAACATTCAAAGGTGAATGACATCTCTTCCCTAGTACTGCACAACCTTAGGAATAGATATTTTGTAATGGACATCAGGTATCAAGTGACTATATAGCTATTTAATTTTTTTTCAAGCATATACAGAATTTGCTAGAGAGAATAAAACCTGAATATGCAAGCAATTTGGTTACAATCAAGAGTCCAAGCTCACACTGTCTTGCATTTTGTCACTACCAAATTTATTACAGCCTATACCACTTACCACTGAAAAACACAACATCTCCACATGTCACATCATTAGAAAAACTCATTTGTGACTGTTCACATGCAAATCCCAAAGGAGATAACAGGACCCTGTCTAGTACATGACACAGGTTTCTCCTCAGTGACTGCTCTCAAAACAGAGAAGTCAGTTCACTTACAGTAGCTCCCAGGCATCCTTCACCTGCCAGCATGGGTATTAAAAATAGAATGTAAATAACGAGATTTCCTATTTAATAAAAATGTGCTGTCATGATAAGATTATGGACTTGAATGATGCTGACTTGACTGAATCAAACTATTCTATGATTCTGTTCTATGATCCTGTGACTCAATGTGATGTGTAGGTCAGGTTGATGTCTTTTGAAAGTCTTTGGCTCAAAACATCCCTCCTCTTCCCATTGTTCAATGTGGTTTTACTCCAGCTGACACTGCCACACTGGTGTCACCAGGCTCGTACTCTATTCCTGATGGCAAAAGGCAGCAGGGTTGATTTATTTATTCATTCATTTATTTATTTATTTTTCTATTTATTTTTACTGGCAGTATAACCTTGCTAGCAGCAGCCTGGTGGGTTGTGATGTAAGTGATGCTGCCTGAGTGCTTCCTTGGACAGAAAAGACTATGTCAACTCCCCTCACCACACCCACCACTGCCCTCAGAAGGTGGTGATGCCCTATCCCCAGTGCACAGCACCACTCAGGTTTACAGGGTGTTTGATTGTGTCCTGCTGTGTAAACCTTTCTTGGCTGCTTCTTGCCTCATGCCGATATAAATTTAGACCATCCCCAGCAGCAACAGTGCAAGGCTTCTGATGTCACAATCACTGGTGAGTGAACAGCCAGGATTTCTGCATTCGTCTTTTACACATCTTTGCTTTAGCACTAGTTTGTTGGTGGTGTGTTTTTTTGGTTGGTTTTTTTTTTTTTTTTTTGCTTTCTTTCAATGAGAGAGGAACAAGAAAGCATCTTACCCTGTGAGCAGTTTCAAGGTCCCCATGCAGCAATGCAGTTCTGTGCCAGTTGATGCCAAGCCTGCACATTTGTATCACTGCCGTGAATTTGCCATTGAGCTTTATCTCAAGATGAATGCTTGACATGCTGAATTAAGGTGATTTCTAATTTTGGGTAGCCTAATGTTCATTCTGCTGTCCACTCATTTTACTTAGCACCATATTTTATCATTGTTTTTCTATTATTGTGAGGAGGTAATATACAATTGGCATTGCTTAGATGCCTACATTGGTTTAGATGCCTACAACTTTTCTCCATTTTCGACCAAGAATTCTTTCTAAAGATGACATACAGAATATATTATTAATTATGCCAGGATTACTATGTGATGCTAACAATAATTGGGGAAATGACATCTGCCCCTTAGTTCCACTTATTGGATAAGCAATGCAAACCCTTTACTTTGCTGTTTCTCAGCTATCAAAACCTCCCCTAATAAATAATCTCTAACAATGAACATTGCATTGTATTGAATTGTTTTGTATTCACTTTGCAAATATGCAAACAAGGGGGAGCTGAGGTAAAATGAATGTGGAACTTACAGGTGGGAATAACATGCAAATAAAATGCCTGGAGTCCCAGGAGTGGCACAATCATGACAAACAGTGTATTAGTATTGCTCTCACCCTGCTCAAAGGGTTTTATTGAAGTGATTTGTCTTCAGCTGTGGAGGTGTGTGCCTTTCTATGTGTATATACTCACTGATGTATGTACACAGATATGCACCTGCCCACCATATGTACGTCTCATACATATTCATACATCCAAGCAAAATAATAACTGTCAATTTAGCATGTTCTATATGGGTGGGTCCAGTATATTCATTCTTCATGTGTACGGTGTTTCAATGCATATGCACCCATTTGCCAAATATAATGTCGAACTGTGATTCCTCTTTTATTTCTTCAGACATTGTTCTTTATTAACGGCAACTTATTCCTTCCAGTGGATTCTCTGTCACTATTTAGAGGCATGTTTTAATGTATAGCTGTATATTGCCTGCTCCGTGTGCTATATGCTACTGTTTGCATCTTAATTAAGCTGAGTGTTACTGGTCTAAATGTTCTTAATTTTGTACAGCAGACTTTTACTTGGGTTTCATAATTTGATGCAGTATGTTTAAGATGTAATATGGAAGGGGACCAACTGTGATAAAATTAAAAAGTCCCAAACCTTCAAATTTATGTTTCATAGAAAAGCCAGTACTTTCTTTTACTATTGCAAAATTATTTCTGTATTTTTTAATGAAGAATTGGATTTACTTCATTCTATGTATGTTTTATCTAATAAACCATATTTTTTACATAAGGACCAGGTTCAGTCTATACACATTTGCAGTGTTCCTTGTGTTTAACACACAAAGCACTTTTACCTACCAAACTCCCTGTGGCTGAGCCTGCAGCTCTGCTAATGCCAGAATTACCTCCTATCCTGACCAGTGCAGAACTAATCTCACATTTTTATTCACATTTCTCTGCTATGCAAATAAGAGACGGATACTGAGGTGTCAGCCTGTTGATAAATCCCCACTGTGATACATTAGCATCAATGCTCATTTGCAGGGCAAGCAGTTTCTTTGGTTCTCCACTGAATTAAGGCTAGGGTGTCAATTTGAAGCAAGGGTACAACACACAGGCAGACACCTAATCCCTCAGGCTGCATCTGCATGGGCAGACCCTGCTCTCATTTGGTTGATGTAAATCTGAGATGGCTCAGCTGTAGTCATTACTGTTATTCTGAATTTACACTGGGGAGAAAACAAGAGTAAAATTTGTCCCAAGACCATAATACTTCAAGGTTGATCTGCCCACTTTACACACTGGCAGCTACTGGAATACTCTATCAATGCCTCAATAAAAAGCCTGAAAAAGAGCCAAAAAAATATCTCAGCTCAACTACCATTAAAAAACCTTTCCTAGAAAATAAGAAATGCTTTCCCTGTTATGTAGAGTCAGCTCTGGCTATCCATGTAATACATTGCATTGAATGATTCCCCTCTTGTTTGCCCTTTAATTACACTTTTCTCTGTGTTGCTATCAACAATACAGCATGATGAAGTTTCCCTTGAAGTCAATTTGCCATCCACGTCGCCAAAAGGGAGAATAGGCCCTGGATAATAGTCTTTGGGTCTTATCTTCTTATTGCTCTCCATAATCAGATAGAAATAAGGTGCAAAACCTAATTTTACAGAAAAGGTAGATGAATGTATCCAAGGGACTCTACTAAAGAAAAGTGGGTTCAGGACAGACCTTGATTTTGTTGATTCTGGTCCCTCTTTATGAATCGTGAATTTAAGGTAGACTTTAAAAAAAAGTTTCAAAGCTGTTTCTTCTAAGACTAAAAATGAGGCTTGTAAAATATATAGCAGTCCAGCTGCTGCTCATCCCAAGCTGTGGCTTGTCACTGCCCTTCTATTCGAGGGGCAGGAGAAAGAGCAGGCAAGTACATATCTCAGTGCTGAGTGGCCAAATGCCTTGGCAGAGTCAACACAAGGTCCTGGGTCAACCTCTTCTGACAGCCAGTGGGTCCTCTCCCCTGGTATGGATGCTCACATTTCCAGTGGGTCATGGAATTAAGTCCTAGTTCATACAACAAGCCTGATCTCAGCCACATACTTCTCTTGTGCCTCTAAACAATCAAGTGCGGCATTTTGGCTCTTCTGATGAGGAGAAATTTGTCTTTTTGGTTTTTTTTTTTCACCAGACAGTTCTTTTCTCCCCGAGCTTTAAAGCCAGAAGAAAGTTTTCCTCCAGACTGAATATATTTAGAAGCTGTCCAAAGTCATTTAGAGCCTGGTTTCTGAGGTGAAGCAATTTAACTTCATTGCTCGTTTATGTGTCTGCAAAGCGCTCTGTTGCCTCAGTTTGAAGCTCAGACACCATCTGTAATAAATACTAGGGGGAGGGGAATACTCCTTCCTTTGATTCTAAGAAGTATATAGAGTAGACTGGACTTCAGGAAGCCAGCATTGATCGTGAAGATCACTGAACAACATGGGCCATGAGGCACTTTTCATTTACTATTCTGTCTAAAGAGCCCAGCTGGGCCTCGCATCCCAGCTCCGCAAGGAATCATACAAGGAAATAAGACATCAACATTTCTGCCTTGTGCAGCCGAAAGACCAGGATTTAGATCTCAGACAATGGATGAATATATATATATATGTGCCTACATACGTATATAGACACGCATATACAAACATATATACATGCATACTTATATGGAGAGAGTGAAACACTATTTGTCAAAACTGCTAGTGCAGATGAAAGATCTGGATGCCTTCTATAATTGTTATGTAAATTGTTATGCATAGCAGAATTTTTCTTCCTCTAATTACCTGGCATGATGGTTGTCCTTCCCCTTATAAGAACTCGCCCCATTAAAAAAACAGTTGCTTGCTCCTACAGCTGTCTGCCTCTCACACATCTTTCAGGAACCTGTAGTCCAAGAGCTGGGATATGGGAGGTGATGAAGTCTTACATAACACCCTGCATAGACTCTTTATCTGATATTACCAGGTAAAAGGGGATAATTCTAAGCCAGGGGTGTTTCAGGTTTTTCAGTTCTCTGCAAGGAATGCCTATCCACCTTTGCCATGGTAATTTATACTGACCACACCTGTGAAGGATTTTCATTTGCTAGTATTTTGAGGAAAAGTTATGGTTAAAAATTTTGTCCAGGCAAGATGAGTTATTAAGCTGGAAAAAGCTACTGGGAGATAGGATTTGCTTTCCATGCCCTTGCCTTACTCTGCATATCCTGGAGAAGGAACAGCAAGATACAGTTCAGCAGAGATTTACTCTGGAGGTAACACTGTGCACTTTTCCAACCCTCTAAATAATTCCCAGAGCTGTTTCTGTGAGAGCTCTGGGGAGAAAAAGCCAACCTCTGTTCATGCCCCAGCAATGAGACTCATTCCAATGAAGACATCTATCTGCCAATGCCATCTTGATTCCACACATGCCACCAAGGGCTGTGCAGCATTTCCCAGCTGTGTAGACCATTTTGACATCTGGAACTGAAGAACATACTTACTCTTTATAGACTTGCTCAACATCCTGTTGGTGCCTAGAGAGCATGAAGGAGAAAGATGCATCCTGAGCAGGGGTGAAGTGCCGGGTCTTGAGAGACAAGGCGGTGGGAGAATAGATAAACGCCTGGAGATAAATAAGAGCCTTGGAACTGGTGGAATTGCTTGCAACTGAGAGAAAATAGGAAAGACAGGAATTGTAAGTGAAAAGAGAAAATGCAGAAAAAAAAATTTGAAGGGAAAAAAAAAAAGAGAAAAAGAAAATGGGGGTCAAGTTAGTAAAAGAACTATGAGCAAGGGGAAAGGAGACCATGATGCCCTGCAAGGGGACATGATGCTGGAGCTAGGGTAAGCACCTTCTCTGAACCTGGGAATCACTGCAGGGACCTGAAGCACAGGTGAAGAACTGCAAGCAGCAGAGGCTGAATCTGCATAGGCTCCCCACACTAGCACTTTAAGAGTAGCTGCAGCACAGATTGAAGCCCTGCTAGCCTGCAAACACACTGTGACACTGTGCTGGCCACCAAGGAGCACAGGTAACCCTCAGGCACAGTGGTGCACCTTCAGCCCCTCTCCCCACCCTGGCACCCCTCTCCAGACTCCACTCAGACCCCAGTGCTGATTTTTCCATTTCTCTCTTGCATTCATTTTTATACCTCTGGTTTTCTAAACCAATAGGAGCTCTTTGTTCAAACATAAGACATCTTTAGAAATAGTGTTACTTCCCTCCTTGAACTTCTTCCTGTGAATTACTTGACATTAAGCTGATAGTTGCTCTTAACCAATTGTTAACCTATTAGTTGAGACCATAAAAATTACTGAAAGGCCAAGGCTAAAGCTGTTTAAATGAGAAATATTTCTACAGAACTCCCCCGAGATGGAATAAAAAAGCTCCTGCCGACAGAGCGGCTGCCAGCTTCAGACTAACAGTTTTGAAGATGATGTTTTGCTAACAGCAGTTAATCAGTAAATTCCCATTACTAATAAGGCCATCACTCTTGGCTGAAGCTGCAAATTACATGTTATGTTTCTCAGTGCTGAAGATAAAGTGTTCTTTAAATTTTGCATCTGCAAATGAAATGTTTAGCACAAAACACCATGAGGAAAAACAAGAAGAAAATGGAAAAAATGTCACATACATTCAGCATCAATTTGCTCCTCTGTCACTAAAATTGCATATCTTTTTTGTTTTGGTATTTATTACCACCTTGAAATTTATATCTAGGAGGGGAATAAAAACCATGGGTACTGAGCTTTGATTTCAGGCATGCTGCTGCTGCATGAGATGCATCTTAAAGTCAGACATAGTCTCATGTAAGTGAAATCAGAACAGGACCCTGTCACAGGACAAAATTAAAAAGGAAACAACCTCGAAAGTTTCATTATAATGTCTCAGCTTGATTGCCGTCCAGATCTTCTGCTCACTTACAGAATTGCAAGTCTGGCTTTCTTCCACTGATGCAATTGTCATTCCAAATTTCAACTCTCTTACTAGAGACCAGGATTTTTGCCATCAGTGTTCAAAGAAGAGTACAAAAAGGTGTTCTATTATGGTTAGAAAGCCAGAGGTGTTTCTTGATTACCAGTCCCTTTTGTACTGCTTTTCCTGTCCCAGACATAGCCAAATTCAGAATCCACCCAGTTTCTTGTAAATGGAAGATGAAAAGTGCCAATAGCTAACTCAACAGCAGGGCTTTTTTCCAGTATGAAATGCTCTTTATCTACATTTCCAGAGACAGCCATACAAAAGTCAGCTGCTTTAGGCAAAACTCTGCCCTCCAGTGCCAAGTGATCTTTGCAGGGACACAGCAGACTCACTTCTGCTGACCACTTCATATGAAAATGTCTACATGTCTGGCACCCCATCGTGACCTTTAGCAGCAATTCCCGACTTACTTAGCCATTGGTAAGAGTGGGATTTTGCCTTGCGCTCTTAATTCTGTGTAGGAATGAGTGCACACATCCAAGCAGATGCATGCCAACCCCGCGGCAATGACTATGGGTCCCACTGAGTGATGGTGGATGTTGGTTGGACTGTGGAGTACATTGTTCAGCCTCTGTGCTGGGGTGGGTGCAGGCAGGAGGCCCTCACCACTGGTGCTGATGGGAGTGCCTGCTTATTCTCCTCTTGATGCTATTACTGTTGTGTTTGGAACTAAACCTTCCTTTTTTCCAATGCTGCAGGGCAGCCCCTTTCTGGAGCATGCACAGAGCCCCTGGGGAAGCAGAGATAGTGTAATGGTGTACAGGCGGCAGACAGGAAGTATTGTGCTTTGATTCAAGGGCAGCTTTTCCCTCACAGGGAAAAAGCTGAAAGACAACAGTTGTTTTGAAGGAGAAGCATATGTGACCCAGGAGAATACAAAATACATTGCACTCCATCGTGTCCTCTCTGTGGAGAGTGGTGCCTGTCAGAAGTCAAGAAGGGCTCAAGACCAGAGGGTCAGAGCCTGATACCAAAGTGACTTTTGAATTTCTGGCACTGTGTTTTCTTGGCACTTAAATACTTGCCTGTGAATTTCTCTGTCAAGACGATGCCGGCTGGTGATGTCTGGTGTTTTCTTCTTCACTTTCATTTCTGTTAACACATCTTCTGCTTTCTCTTAGAGCTACTTACAGCTTCCTTTTGGGTGGAATTCTCTATTTTTTTCACCATGCTCTACTTTCTACATTTTTGCACGTATTTTGCTTGCACCTCTGTATCCTTCCTTCACTTAGCTGCTAACCTTGTATTAATTATTGCCTCCCCATTCCTTGCTCCCCTTGCTTAGAACAGCTTGGTTCTTCTCTTACAACTTTTTATTTTCCACCAGAAAAATCCACTTCCAGCTGGATCCCTCCATCAAGATCACTGTCTAGGAAATAAAATGTCAGCTAGGAGTTTTCTGCTTTGAACTGGGAAATGCTGACAGACATGAAATTCAAGTTACAGGGAACACATCTAGAAAACTGGGTACTCATTTTCTCTTGCAGCTATAGAGTATGAAGGCTGTAAGTGGCTTCAGAGCAAGCCAGTGGCCTCCACTGCAGTTTTAAGTTTTTCTCTTCCTGTTGCCAAGGAGCCCCAGTGCTCCCTTGGCCAAATTACTTGAGCTTTGCCTCAGTGCACCTACCTGCACAGGGCAGTTAATAACAATTCTTAGCAAATCATTTTAGGCATTATTTCTCAGGGGGTAAAAGTTCTCACCTCAAGTCTCAGCTGCTAGAACCTTAAAATCAGACACAGAGAAGTAGGACTAGTTGTCTTATATAGGCACACAAACACACTTACACACAAATGCCTATCTGCATCCTGCCCCTGAGCGGTGATCAGCCCATTCATCAAACACCTCCCTGGAGGCAATCGATGAGGTGTTCAGCTTTCCCAAACTGCTGCCCCCATGTGTTGTGCTGACAGAGCTTCAATTGGAACCATGCCAGTGAAATTTTTCCAGCTTGTCTTCCTCAGAAAGGGATAGTGTTTCCCTCCCTATCTCCTTTTGACCTTCTCTCTGGTAGCCTTTTGACCAGTTGGCATAACTCAGCCAGAGGGTAGAGGTTTAGGGATGCTGAGATCCTTCTATTTTTACCCATGAAGTCCCCACACTGACACTACACCCCTTCTGTGTGAGGGAGCCAGCCTTGCTGTTATTACAACTGGTGTCTCCACTGCCATGAACAGCTACTTCTACTTCAGGGACAAAGGTCCCAAACTGTGATCCTCAGGGGTTTGGGTTTTTTAATGCCATCTCCAACAAAATGTGTCATAAGGACCTCAGCTCTCAATAAGGAAGTTTCCTGGAGAACCTAAGAGCTTAAGCTTGATCATGAACAGTGGCTTTTAAGGTCACATTTTAAGGATGAGAATCTCCTCCTTATTCATACTTGCAGGATACACAAACAAAGCATTCCTCTGCCTTATGTCAACTGGTAGGGCTTTTTTACACTTTCTCCTGGGAGATGCAGATTTTATCCACCTCACTGGTAAGTATGCAGAGAAATATGAATCCCCCTCACTGTGAAAGAAAATTTATGATGGCTTATTCTACACCTCAACAAGTCAGCCACCAACTTTCCAAATAAAAGACCTGCCACCATGTCACGAGGTTTTCCTTTGGAAGGACTGAGTTCTTCTAAGTTTCAGAACAAACAAGCTTTGGCCTCTAGTTCCAGGAGGTTTAGGGCTGTGAATCCTAATTGAAACAAAGCGCCTCCTTCGGCAAATAGAGTTCATCCACCCTAGGATGAGGGTAGAAAATTTAAGATGAGCTCTTGTCTGTGATGCTTCTTCTCAGCAAGCTTCATGAGATCTCAGCCTTCACAGACTCACAAATGAAGGGGCATCTTGTGTAGTGACAGGAGCATAAAAGTCAGATCATAGAGTTTCGAGTACTGTTATGTTTGAGTACTGTTATGTTTACAAATCTCCTACTGGGTATTTAACAAAGCTGGCTAAGCCCAGCTGAGTTGGAAGAAAGCCCTCATCTGAAAATAACAACCTCACAGTTGACTGCTGGGAAGAAGGAGGCAGGAACAAGGTAGTTTCTCTCTCTAAAGTTCCAGATCTTGATTTTCCATTTCCACACATGAATCTGTCTGTCTCTCATGTTTTATTTATCCACTTTGAAGTATTTCAACTTGGTCTTGATTTTATTGACTTGGGTATTTTTGTTGGCTCTACCATCCTTCATCAGCAGGGACTGAGAATGAGTCCTTCACTGCCAAGGCTATGTCCTATTACTGCCTGTGAGCAAGAAGCATCACCAATTGCCATGGGCAGCAGTGGTCTTCTGCCTTCTCCAGAGAAAAACTACCCAAAAGAGCATGCAAACCTCCAAAGGTATATGTTATATTAGAAGGAAAAAACACCTCCTTTAGAACAAATGGATTACTTTGGGTTTCCTTTAGTGGTTACTGGCAAAGCTAATGAGATGACTGCTTGGTTCTTCTGCAGAGAACTGTAAGTATGGGTTTTCAAATGTGGTTCATTTTAAGCCAACTTTATAGTTCCATGCACCAGCTGCAAAGACCTAGAGCTGCAACCATTGTTTATCCCAGAAAGAATCTCAAATGAGTAATCCGGGTAAGAGACTCTCCAGTTTAAGAAGTAAACTGAAATAGAAAGCATGATTAATTGCTACAGCCTTATTTAGCTTTAGATTTCTCTTCTTTGCACACTTACCAGAGAAATTCCAGCATCTGCATTTGTTGCTAATAAAAACACTATTCATGCTTGTTGGGGTTGATTTTAGTTTGGCTATTAAAGGGTTACACGGACATTACTGCAGGTGGATCGCAGGGAGTTTGGGAAACAGCTTGAGCAGCTTCAGCTGAACCTGATAACAGAATGTTGTGATTAGAAAGGCATGAGAGAAGGTGTGGTTTTCCCTTAAAGAAAGCATCCAATAAATGCTTAGGTTACAGAATATGTATTAGCTCATTATGTACCATATAAGAATGTAATGTTGTCAATCAATAAACGGATTCCTGATGATCAATCATATTGAATGACTCAAGTCTCCCTGCACCCCGACACATGCTAATTGATTTTTACATTGTAAATTTATTACCTAGAGTTTCTTGCCGTATGGCCATGTGGTTTAACAGCCCACCTTTAGCTCAGAATGAATATCTGCATTAAAGCTTCATAATTTGAGGATACTACAACTTCAAGACCCATCCCAACACAGTCCAGCATAAAAGAGATTTCCCAAATTCACGAGACCTATCCTCAGGCAATGAGCAAAAGACCACTGGGGAAAGAGCCCTGCTGGTTTCAGGAACCATCCAGACCCTGGCTCAGAGGGTTTGAGAGGAGCTTCAGGTCACAGAGCCTGTGTCAAGCCTGGAACTGCGGATAGAGAGCAGAGGGAGTAGGAGGCTAAGCAGCACAAGGCAGGCAGGACCGCCTGAAGATGCCCTGAGCTAAAAGGGAAGAATGCAGGGAAAAAAAAAAAAATGAGTAAAAAGTAAAAATTATTAGATCACTTAACACAAAAAATATTATTTGGAGATTCATCTAAAATTCAAAGTGTCAGTCATTTCTGAATGTGCTATAGCACTATTTACTTTTACTAAATTTTCTTCTCCTAAATTATGACCTCTGCCTGGATGCTGCCACTTTAAAAAGAACAGAACCACTTTCTCTCTCTCTTTTTATTTTTTTTCCAACTTTCCACAAAACCCTTCTCCTTCAGCTAGAGAGGAGGCCTGGAAAATTTCAGCCTTCTAGGTGAAACTTTTGGATAGTTGCAAGTAAGTGAAAACAGGGAGATATAATGGAAACACTTTGGCAACCTTAGCTATAGCTGTCACCAGCGTTCCAGCCCTAATGAAAACTTTCCTGAAGTAATGCTGGGGTAGACACATTAACCCAAAGAGGGCCTTTCCTGACCTCACTGTGGTTTGCAGGCAGGCTGAGCCCTCTGAGATGGAGAGAGGTGCTCAAGCGACCATGTTCCACATTGGAAGGGGCTTGCATGTGTAAATCAGAATTTTATTTCTGCTCAGGGTTTAATTCCCTTCATCTTGGGTGAGAGGCCACAATGACTTGCCCAGGACAAGAGGATTCTGCATTCCTGGTTTGCAGAAAACCCTGTCTGGTATTCCCCAGGCATCAGCAATGATGTTCTAGCCAGCTTTCCTGGACCTGCCATCCCAATGCCTGCCAAGTTTCCGTGGAAAGGACACTCAGCCTGGCCTGACAGGAGACAGACATGTTGTGTGCTAATCTGCTGGACTCCCAGCAGACTCAAACAGGCCTCAGCTCCTGGCTTGCCTTCCTTCCCAGGGCAGCCCTGCACCCTGCAAGGTCAAGAGCGTCAGCCTCAATGCAGAGCCCCAGCCAAGTGAGAAAAGGTGCACCAAAGCTTCTCCTACCACAGATATGTCCACAGCAGTCCCAGCCAAGGAAACAGAGCTCTGTCATGTCCAGGGCAGACCTCTCCAGTGCAGGGAGTGGGCACCCTTAGCCCCCAAAAGCTCTGCATTTGCTCTAGATTACCAGCTGACATTTATGAGAAAGGTTTGTGGTGTATTCTGCAAGATGTAGAAGCAAAATATGCTTTAGATAACAGAATCATAGAATATCCTGAGTTGGAAGGGACCCATAAGGATCATCAAAGCCTAACTCAGACTATACCCCACTGGCAATCCACACCAACTGTTTGGTCTGGAAACATCACACCCAGTGAGAGCAAAACCCAATCATCACTTTACTCACCACCACTTTTGACTGTTACCGGAGAGTCTCATTCAGATAATACCACGATGTTGAATTACTGTTTGTCATTTAAAATCACTGATTTTGGGCCCAGAATTTGTGCTGCTTACCTTCAAGGATTCAAATAAAAGAGTTTTCCTCACTACTTTGCAAGGTCCTGCAACAGGGTTTGGGAAAATTCCATTGTCAGTACAGACTTGGGGATGAAGGGATTGAGAGCTGCCATGTAGAGAAAGACCTGGGGATTCTGATGGATCAGAGGCGGGACATGAACCAACAGTATGCACTCCTAACCCAGAAAGCCAACCATATTCTGGGCTGCATCAAAAGAAGCATGATCGAGGGACGTGATTCTGCCCTTCTACTCTGCTCTTGTGAATTCCCACCTGGAGTACTGCATCCAGCTCTCCATAGGAAGGACATAGTCTTGTTGGAGCAAGTCCAGAGGAGGACCACAAAAACAATCAGAGGGCTGGAACCCCTTTCCCATGAAGACTGAGACACTTGGGGTTGCTCAGCCTAGAGAAGAGAAGGCTCCAGGGAGACCTTATAGCAGCCTTCCAGTAACTAAAGAGGGCTTATAAGAAAGATATAGGGAAAAATTTTCATCAGGTTGAGCAGGTCCTGTAGCAATAGGACAAGGAGTAATGTTTTTTAACTAAAAGAGAGTAGATGTAGATGAGATATAAGGAAAAATATTTCAAAACAAGGCTGGTGAAATACTGGAACAGGTTGTCCAGAGAGGTTGTGGATGTCCCAAACCTGCAAACACTCAAGGCCAGGTTGGATGGAGCTTTGAGCAAGCTGATACAGCTGAAGACAACCCTGCTTAGTTCAGGGTGGTTGGTCTGGGTAACTTTTAAAGGTGCCTTTCAGTCAAAACTATTCTGTGGTTCTATGATTACTTTCTTATTATGTGTCTAATTGTTTTATAATATGTCTAATTTCAAAAAGAACCAGTGCTGGTTTAGAGTTAAACCAGCAGGAGAAATGAATCCAACTCAGAATGGGATTGCAAGTCAGAATAACAATTTAATAAAAGATCACAAAATAAACTGATACAGAAGGAAAAAAATTCATTTTGTGCCACAAAAACAGATGTACAGCCCAGCACAGTGGGGCACGAGCAGAGTGGAGCTCACCAATCCCTGTGCTGAGCACCACATGGCCCCCCTGAGTTTAAAGTAAGAAGAAAGGAAGAAACCTGCTGGTGAAAATGATGGTTGCAGTCTGGTGGCAGTCTCAGTCCAGTCAAGGCTCTGGTCCTCCTCTGGATCTGAAGAGAGATCCCAGTTCCAAAACCCCAAGCTTATATCTGCTTGATGGGAACGTTCCCCAGATGGGAACGCCCAGTCCCTCCCCCAGGGTGGAGAGTTTCACTCTGTGAGGTGAACAATGGCATATTTTTGGCATCCCTGATGGCCCATTAGCAGACATGACCCCTCAGGTGGGTGTGAAGGCACTAGTGGCTCCCCAGAGGGGAGTTATCACACCAGAGTCATAGGTGTGAAGATAGGAAAACTTCCTTATCTCACAGAAGTTCCTAAACACCCAGTTTGTAGCCTGAGGGGTTGGGTGTGCCCTGGGCAGCTGCTGCAGATGGGCCATTGTGAGCAGTTCGTGAGAAAAATGACAGAGGGTTTAGAATATACACCCACACAGTGACAAACTTATCCTGCCTACTATAATCAGGACAGCACCTGAGGGCTGATTCTAAAGAGAAATAACACACTTTCCTTCTGCTGAAGTGCCTGAGAGGAGAAATACCTCTGTTGCCAACACATCTGCATGATGGGTTTAGGCAGCTGCCCCATGAATACACTGAGTACCCTGCACTCTGCTGGGATCTTTTCTGTACCCACATATTGCACTGGGCCCTGCTGACAACCTTCAGGGACCACTGGAGGAGACCCAGTGTCATATCCAGAGGGGATGCCATTACAAAGCCAGGGAAGGTAGGCACAGTCCTGAGGTGAATGAGGGCAGAGCAGTCATGATCATCAATTTCTGTCCTCCTCACTATCAAAATATGAAACAATGTTCTAGTTTCCTGGGACAAAAGGGCTTCAGCACAGTCACAGAGCAACCCTTAAGCACATCACAGCCTTGGGGCTACCACTGAGGCCAAAGTAATTGCAGGCCTATCTGGCAAACTACCACCTTGTCACTGGACTAATAACCATGTATGCAGTTCCAGATCCTGCTAATGAAAGGCAGAGCAAGAGGAAATACTGTCCTTTCGGCCCTTGGGCAAAAAAGTGATGCTCCTGGGCATCACTGAAGTCTGAGGCTGTTTGGTTGTGTTTTCATATGTGCATATACAGCACATTGCCTGTATGTCCAAATAACTCTTGCATCTCTATAGACAGACGGATATTGATCTATATTGGTATATATTGATTTTTTTGGTGTTCTAACAATCAGGAGTGAGTCAGACTTTTGGTAACAGATTCCAATTTTGCTCTGTAAATGCAAATGATCATTGATTTGGAAGTAAAGTAGTAAAAAACAATTACAGAATGTGTTGTTTCTCCTCTCCCCTTAAAAGAGGGAGGATTCTGGCCCCACAGCTAGAGGGTTGCCAGACAAACATTTGATTTTGTATTCAATATAACTGAGGTATGGGAATGAACAGGCAAAGGATCCTCTAATAGCAAATTTGTTTCTGTTGTGTCAGAAGCTGCTCGACACAAGGCTGCTGCCTCCCCCGCTTCACTGCTCATTTCTGCCTCACCTCCTCCTCTTTCAAATCCCTTCCTCCCCCAGGATGAACCAAACAGCAACAGTGATCCTTGCAGAGCTAATCCAAGTCAGGCTAAAAGCTTCCAGGAGGGGCTAGGAACAAATAGCTGGGGCTGCTGGCAGAGGTTAGAGACAAATGTAATATAATAATAAAAAGCAGTTATCATTTGTAAAAGGCTGACTGGCTACTGTTTAACAACCCTACCTGTGACCAGGATGACACTAATCCTAAAACAAGAAATATCAGTGATGGTGAGTGCCTGGAAAACATCATTTAAGCATGAAGGCTCTTAAAGTATCAGTTCGCAACATCTTTCTGACATACAGCTATCAGGCCACTCAGAGTACCTGGATATATGAAGCAATTGAAAGGACACATACTGTAATTACAGGGATATACAGATATGCATGTAGCAACCTTAGCTTCAGAGTAATAAATCTTTGCTTGGTAGATAAATCTTTGGTTGGTAAAAGACGACTCTTACAGCCGGTTCCTGTAAAGTAAACGTGCTCTCACATTAATAAGCTTTTAAAGTGAATAGTTCCATTGATTTTAGTGCGGTCTCTTGCTAAAGTGAATGTTGTAAGGCTTAAGAAGAAATCTGACCAGGACACATTTTTCACAATGTATTTTAGGCACATATGTAGTAAAACTTACTAACTTTTCCAAACTGAGGGTTCAGTGTGTTTCTTTTTCATTATTAAACCAGTGATCTACAAGAGGCAGCATTTTTCTGCAGAGTAGTCCTTGATACATTTACTGCCAGCAGGTAAAACATGATGGTTTTACTTGTTGTTGTTGTTGGCTGGACTTCGCGAACGAAGATCTTGGGATAAGCCTGCGCAATGGATTTTTTAAGTGAGACACAGGGTGCGCAGAACTGGCCCCACTCCCTTTACTCCTGAGGCTCATCTTGCCACGGCCGAGCAGCTCGGACGGTAACAGCGAGTTCCTCCAGGATTCGAACCAGCGTCCTCAGAGGAGGAGCCGGCTCCACAGGCGGGGGCCTACGCCACTCGGCCAACGCCCGCCGCCTCTCAAGTGTAACATACAGATGGTTTTACTACCACAAAAGGGAATAACTATGCCAATATTATTCTTTCTTGCATCCCGCATTTACTGCACCAATGAATGGGTTAAAAATAAGTGCACAAGGCTCATAAAATGCCAGTAACTGAGTGTATGAATCTTCAGGGGTTTAAATTGTATAATCAAAGGATTGAATTGATCTGCCTTTTACTAAGGCAAGAGGTTGCCTTAGCCATGACAAAATTGCTTAGAAGCCCCAAGTCTGTTTCAGACTGCAACATCTCTCTGAGTGGCACTCAATGAGAGCATAAGAAGAAGATGTAAAGACCACAAATATACCCACATGTTTTGCCAGTCACTGTCAGATAACAGCTGGTTTTTGCTCTGGAAAACTTAATTCTGAATATGCATCCTTTTGTAAACATGTTACTCTTTTGAAAATTCCTCTGCCTTCAAAGTACTGTGGCAGCAGTACCCTTACGTTATTATGTAATGCAAAAAAACCCTTGTGCTGACTTTTTAATTTCTTTCTGTACTCTGAAAGGCAAAAAACAATATTCAACCTACCCCTCCTCTGCCATTTTTCTGTGCTTCTCTCTTAGCAAGGATAGTCATAGATAGACTTTGCACAGAAACCTTTTCACACAACTATTTCTGTTACCCGTCCATGATACTTATTTATTTCCCCCACAGTTGTGTTCAGGTAAACACCTCTAGCTCAGCCACGGCATGGACTATTTCCTGGTATTCCCTTGCTAGTCTATATGCCAGGGATGGCATTCATATTATCTCAGAGCCAACAAGTTCTTTGGATTGCTTTTCCTACACCCTAGACAGTCTGTGACCCTGAGGGGCTCAGTCTTTGGTTGAGGCTATTTAGACAACACAAATAATTAACCCTTAACCAGCTGAATCTTCCAAGTCTAGCTGAACTCAGCAAGACTTAAGTTAAACTCAGTGAGGTTCAGGAAGCTTGGTGGCTTGCAGGTCTGACTCTTTTTTCCTCTGAAGGACTTTCCCAATTAAGAAGTAGTTCAGAAGAGGCACTGGAATTTGGATCATTATAGGTGACAGTACTTGGGAGCTCTGAGGAAAGGGCCGCAGGGTATAGCCCCCTCTTTCACTTGAGCAATGAGGTGACTCCCCTGGAAATCACTTCTTTTAGTGCCCTATTAGTATTCTGACACATTGCTCATCCTATTAAAAATTACCCTGTCACTGGTGCCTTTACGAACTGTCATAAGCAAGGATGGGACATTAACAGGCAATTCATTAGCTCTGCTCTGAAGCTATCCACAGCTGCTAAGGAAGGGTTTCTTCTATATGGGACAGAGCCTGCCCTAGGAACATACATAAAGATACATGCACCTCTATGTATGTGGCCTAGGGGCCATAATATTATTTTCTCCAGTGCTGCCTTCAGAGCAAGATCAGGTGTGTTTCTCCCCTGAGTCAGAAAAAAGCGGGGAAAGCCACAAAGGTAACAGGACATGGGCAGGACAGGAACAGAAAAGATCCACACCCTCTTTACAATTTTATTAGAACTGTAGAAATAACTGTTTTTCTCTGTTCACTTTTACAATAATAACTGTCTGGATATGAAGAAACACGAATTTTTAGTTTCTTTTTATCTTTCAAGTTGCATTCTACATCCAGTTTAGATTAATTTTGATCCCAAAGTGAGATTTCTTCTGTTTCTCTCTTGAAGGTAATAGCACTTTGCATTCCCTACCTGACTCAGCCCATCCTACAAGAAGGCTTATTTATACATCTTCTTTCATTTTATTTTTGTTTCTATGGAATAGAATCTGCAGAAAATCAGCATGCCTTTTTATTTGAGAAGAGGAAGTTTCTTCACTGAGGCATTCTCTGTGCTTAACTACTTTAGAGAACAGAGTATAAAAGCAGTTACATAGATGTGCAATCCAGAGTAATCCTCTGCCAAAACCATCATCTCATCTCTCTAGCTGTAACAGACCATACATGGGGGAAGCAGCCTTCACCCTCTGCTCTACAAGCATAACTCAAAAGAAGAACGATGGAGAGATCATCTGACATTATGTGGGATTAAGAGAGCTAATCCAGGAAATTATCACATGCAATGGATTCTTTGGATCAGATAAATTCTCAGATTAGAATTGTTTTCTTTAGAATGTGCTCTTCCTTCCTTTAAAGGGTCTGCATTTCTAGGTGCAGACAAAGCATTTTCTGAGGGTTCATTTAACCATTCACAGTCCTGTGAAGGGGTAGCCTAGGTTTATGCATAAGAGAGGTCAATGTCCATCTGCAATGAACTCTGGAGTTCATAATGAAGAACAGTTGAGAAATCAGTTTCCTGCTCTTTACCTAGGGAATGAAGAACACTGTTTTGGGACCTGGCTTCTCACTAGACATCGTAAATAACTACACACGAAAGCAGAAATAAAAAAAATCTATTTCCATGAGTTAAGCACATACTTTCAGAATAAGTTAATCACTCTGTTGTGTCCTGTCTCTTACCAATAAAAGGGGACTTATATTGACTATGATGCATGCAAGCCTCCAACAGAGCCACTCAAATTTTTACAAAGAATTGCTGGATCATGTTAACAAAACCCACCAGCTCACTGACCGCAGGTTTGTTGGAGCTGCCAGATCCGGCATGCTGGCTTCCCAGCAGGGAATCATATCCTGGAGAACAGAAGCCTGCAAGACTGCCCACAGGAATGAGAGGTACCCCATGGCCGAGACCCTGGCAGGGTCAATCCTTTGGAGGTCAACTGTGCTGTTAGAGCAGCCTCGCAAGAGATTCAGCTGCCTGCAGCGGGTGTAAAACCCTGCGGCCCCGCAAGAGTTGGTGTGACTACATTTACAGGGCCAGTGGACCTGTGCTGCCATTTCAAAGCATGGCAGCGCCGGTCCCAGAGATTGCGGCAGCGTTTCTGCCCCTAAATCACACACGCTCCGCCAAGACTTGGGTGCTTAATTTCTGCTGAAGTGCTCTGCTCCCGTGAAACCCGTATTAAAGATTTAGATGCCTTTGATGTGAGTGGGCTCTTTCGCAACTCCAGTGGAACCACGCTGAACACCGAGCTCTGCGCATGCATAGGCTCCGGCAGGGACCGCGGACATCACCCACGGTGGACATCACCCACAATGGACATCCTGCACGGCTGGCACTCGCCGGCTTACAAGCTGCCTGCAAGCGGTGTCGCTGCCCATCCATCACTCCCCGGGGAGAAGCGGGCTCCTGCCGCTCTCCGGGTCCCGGCTGCGCACCCCGCGGAGCCGCCCTCGGGCGCAGCCAGCGCCGGGGCCACCTGCCCGGAGCGCGGCTGACACCTTGTGGCTGCGGGCCCGCACGGCCGCCCCGGGCTGCGGGCAGGGACAGCCGGCGGAGGGGGCTCCTCTGCGCCGGGCGGGCACGGGGCAGGCGGCGGGANGCAGCATCCCCAGGAGCATCCCTGCCGCTCGCTGCACGCCTCCTCAGCCCCGCCACCGGGCTCACGGGGAGGATCGGTGTTGGCTCAGGTCGCTCGAAAATGGGACGGGGGGAATCGCGTGTTGTGCCAGCCTGGCAGCGGGTTCACGACGCTGCTGCTTTGCCCCCTGGCTATTCTTCGAACCACACCTTCCCGACGCTCCAGTGGCAATCTGCACCGCAAGGCGTCCTGGAAGCTGTTAACCACAAAGATCATTTGTGTCTGGCTTGTCAGGTTCAGAACGCACAAAATGTGGCTTTTTCAGCAGAGAAGCAGTACATGCTTTGGACAAAAGAGCCCGGCTGAGGCTGGGCTGTGCCATCCTCCAGTTCTTCAGTGTCCTCCCGAGAGCTACTATTTTTTCTTATCCTCATTACTCACCAGTAGCATCTGTAATTAATTTTTTTTCCTCGGAGGTGTCACCATTATATTTCCCTGCTTTGTATTCGGAGTGCAGGAGCAGTGCAGACTGTGGTAATGAGGCTGGTTGGTTGTCCTGACCCAGCTGGGTTGAGTGGCAGAGCCTGGCAGAGCCGGCTGGCATGTTCTGGGGACATCATGAACTCAGGTGATTGCCAGACTCTGAGGTGAAGTTACAGAGGGGCCTCATCTGACTTCACTCATGCGGCGTTTCATTAAAGGACTTTGCACCAATCAAAATGATGGAGCATAGGCCAGCATGTTGGCTCTGCAGGCTAATTAGTCTCTCAGACCTTCTGCTCCTCTGGAAGTCCCAGCCCGGCTGGGCAGGACAGGGCTTTGTGCTGCTCGCGTCAAGTGGCCAGGTTCCACATCTGTGGTGGTGGTATTTCGCTGGTCTACGGGGCTCTCATTTGGCCTATAAACTGCAAACATCTGCTGGGGTTATGGTCGGCTTGTTGGCTGATTTCAGCAGGGGTGGTGACCTGCTGTACTAGTCAATCAGTTCTGGAAGAACAAACTGGATGCAATGCAGAGGAGTTTGAGAGAACAGGAAAAGCGCTCAGCCAGTCAAAAACAAAAATTAGGGAAAAAAAAAAAAAAAAGAAAAAAAAAAAAAAAGACAAAAAAAAAGACTGTGGAAATGGTAGAATGCTGCAGCTTAATAGCCTAGGCAAAGCACACAGTTGTGACCAGGTGTCCTTGATGTTTTCCACAATTCTCTCTCTCGACAGCTAGATGTTATTTTTTAATCCATGTTGACAATCAAGTGTGTTAGTTTATCAACCCAATAAGATAAGCAAAAATGTAGTCACTTAAGAGGGAGTAAATTATGAGAAGAAAACATGCCTCACACCTACACTGAAAAAGTACTCTTAAATTGATTTAGTGAGGGAATAATTTATTTTGAAGAGATGTATCAGCAGTAAATTCACTGTAATAGCCCAGATCACAATGACGTTTTCAGCTGTTAATATGGATATCATGTGCGTCTCAGAGAAATGTCATCAGAGTTTGGCAGTCTAAGGAATGACGTATAAGGGACTAATTCTGTTCTCCATCACAGCAGTGTTGGCTGGAAGTATTTCACCAACCCTTCCCTCTACTTACTTTGGATTCACACAGAGAGAAACTAAGACAGGAATGGACTGTCAAAGCTCTCAGTGTTCATTCTTATTTCTTTAAAAAAGAAGTCCCTGCTTGCTGCTCTGATTTGCTTCTTTCCTGTGCCAGGGTAGATGAGGATTGATTCTGGAGGATTTGCAGTAGCTGACAACAGAGCTTCCCTTTCATAACAGTTTAGATGCAGGAGTTTGGGTGCTGTTGAAGTAACTTATCCCACCAGTTATCCTATAGTCTCACTGAACATTTATTTCCAGGGCAAGCAGAGCAATACATGTCGGCATGGATGGAACGCAGTTCTGTTTAAATAATACATTAGGTCTGAACTGGACCAAATTCTGCTGGCAGAACAGACTCTTTGTTCAGGAACCTGGTTCAGTTGGGACTTCAGAAAATGAAAGTATTTTGTAGTGCAACCTTGCAAACTACTTAGGGATTTTGAAAATAAACAAATACAAGCAAAGATACTGTTCCTCAGTGTCTGGTAATTTCCCATGAGCATGGATGGCCAGAGAAAGATCTCTTTTCTTGTGGTTACATACCCTGTTATTTCAGGGATGTCACTCACTGGACTGCGTTATAAAAAACATTTAATGAGTCTCCCCTTGGGTTTGCATTCCCGGATAAAGCCACAGCAGCCCAGACTGCAACTCACAGCAACCTAACTGCTTCTTGAGGCCATGCTTATCCTGCTGAGTGACTTCCTCAAGTCTCCCCAAAATGCATACAAGTGCTCCACCCCCTGAGAAACCCTTAAAAAGCCTAACCAGGGTGTTTGCCAACACGTGTCCCTCTCAAAAGACAAGGGCTGGGCAGGAGCAATGTGAGGAGGCTTCTGAAAAAAAAACCACAGTCTACAAACTTGTGAACTTATTGCACAATGAAATATATGTTTTGGCTTTTTTTATTTTGGTTTTGGTTTTGGTTTGGTTTGGTTTTTTGTTTTGTTTTGTGTTTTGTTTTTTTGTGGTTTTTTTTGTTTGTTTGGTTTTTTTTTAAATCAACCTTTTTAAATATTATAGTAGAGAATAAAGTTTTCTATTAAATTCTATATGGTGAGAAGATTATCGCTTTCTATTTAATTCTCATGGACTTTCCTGAGAGCAAACGTGTCTCACTGATAGTGCATGGCTATCAGACACAAGGAAAATGATCTAATTTATAGCCAGTATTGAGAAAGATACCAGCAGCAGAATAAAATAGTTCTCCATATGGTACCATAAAGCTTCCAAAAAATATAGTTAAAGAAAACAACAATGCTTGTAGGGAAATTATCCTTTCATATATCAAGGAAGGGGTTACAGCAACAAGGCTGGTAAAGACTCACAGGAAGGAATGATGTCTTTGTCTTAGATGAATTTATAGATTTTATGTACAGGATTACAAGTATTAGATGCATCTTTGTGCTAACGGGGCTCATGTTTTGAAGCACAAGAAAACTCTACAGTTACATTCTGTGGAGGCTTCCACAGTTTGCCAAATGGAAAAACATTTGGAGGTTTGGAAAAATCTTGCACATAAATTACTAAAGGCACGAAGCGCCTGAAAGATGGATGAAATCAGAAGCCAAGGAAAAGCAGAGTGTGTGCCAAGGAACAAAAAAAAACATGTAATGATTTCTTTTAATGACTCTCCTGCAAAATGGAGAGCAAGCTTCCAGGGCATGTCGTATTCTCATAAAAGCAGCTTGCCTGGGTGATGAGAAATACCCTGTAAGTGGTCAGACCAAAACCCAATTTTTCATCCTTTCTTCACATAGCTCTCCATTGATTATGTTAAGTGCTACCCACTGGTTAAAAACACAGCAAGCTCATTGTCTCTGCCTGTGGCAAAGGGCAGCCACACACTTGCTAATTTCCTGATTTATGACACCCTATAGAAGGAATTGAAAGTGGGCACAAGGCGGGGACACACACACACACTAGAACAGAGGGAGATCAGGAAGTTTGTGATAAAGAAAAGGCAGGCTCTCCTCTGACATGTAATCTCTCTTTTGGCTTGAAGTAAACCTGCTCCTTCAAGGCTATGCCATCAACAGGGCCTGGCTCAAGTTTCACCACTAAATCTGAGTCAACAATCTCTAATCTGGACACTGGGCTCAGGATTCAGGCTCAAGTTGCAGTTGGAAGCAGACAACAGGGACACAGGGAGGTGGGGGCTGGGGGGAGTGGGGAGAGGAGGAAAAAGACAATCTTTGTTTCTCACTTGATTGTCTGCATAAGACTGAACTGAGGCTATGTGTCTTTTT
>VXAU01002292.1:562094-677678 GCA_013399695.1 Formicarius rufipectus
TTTTTTTGGTTTTTTTTTTTTTTTTTTCTTTATTTGTCAGAATGGGATACTCCATGACTCTCTTACCAATTCAGTGCCAGTATAACATGCTCTAGTGTACTTTTGGACTCTTGGCTACAACTGTACAAGTGCACACAAGTAAATTCTACCCTGTTATCCTCCACCCACTGATTGAGGATCAAATTGCACATTTCTCTTAACCATGACAGGAGAAAGCAAACAGTGAAACAGAATCATGGGGGATCTTTCTCACTTTACCCTTGTTTTCATTGGTTTGTCCATACCATTCTAATTATCATGAAAGGGCTATGCATATGGAGAGATTGTCTCACTGCCTTCCTGGATCACTGAAAACCATCAGGGTTGAAATTTCATCCAAGTCTTTCGTGACGCCCAGCAAATATTCCCCTCAGATTATTTTACACCTTGAGGGAATTTTGGTCTTTAGTTCAACACTCTTGCTCTGTTCCCAAATGGGGTGCTATTTAGGGGAATTTAAAGAGAAAGCTGAGAAGAATAAACATTTACTGAGTTCTCTTGGCATTCAGTCTCTGAAAAACCACAGTATAAACTATTCATGCTGCTTCTTACATCTGTCAAATCAAAAATTAAAAGCCATAAAAGTGTAACACTGAAAATATGGCATTAGAAAGGATAAAGGTGGCCTTTGTAAAAATAACAAGGAAAGTATATTAGCCAATAAAATATTCTAACTCTTCATTTAAAAGTGCATCATGGGTAGGACAGAGATGACTCTGAAGTGTTGCTACTCCAGTATTACCCCTTTCCCCCATCAAAACTTGATTAGGTCCAAAACCATACAATGCAAATCACGATTCTTAGTGTAGCAGCAAAACCACAGCAGTTTTTCAAAGGAAAAAAAAATTAAAAAAAAAAAAAAAAATCCATATCATTGTCCAGTCTCAAATATCTGAACTTTGAAGTCAGTGAGGGAAAAGTACCTATGTTGGTCCGTGTGGTTTTTGAAACCCGGGTGAAAAATCCCTCCCAGCAAGAAACCAAGAGGAAAAAGTGTTCCAAGAGGAGAAGAGGGGTGGTCGCAGGAATGCTGAGCACACGGTGTGGGTCCATGATGTGCTGTCTTCTGGGTCAAAGGCACCCGTGGGACGGAGGCTTCCTCGGAGGGGCTTCATGACAGGAAGCTGCTTTCTTTGCTGGACTTTAAGCCAGAGGGGGTGGTGAGCGGACCAGCTGGTGTCATTCGGTGGAGTGACGTGGTTTGCTCTGCTCCCTTTCTCCATGCAAGGTACCCTGTCAGCAAGCACTCCTGCAAAGCAGACAAGCATAGAGGGTCAGGGTGAGCAGCAGGAGGCTCATTGCAGGCAGGCTGGGCACTGCTTGGGCTCAGAGCCCACAAAGCCTCACACTGGACTAGCAACCAGGCTGAGGTAGAAGCCCACTGTTCCAGCCTCAGCTGCCCCTCATGCCACAGGGATCATTGGGGCACACAGCCTCTAAGGTTTCTGGAGAGGAAGATGGAGAATTCACACAATAAAAAGTTGGAAACCAATATAATCATAGTTCATTCTCTGGGTTTCATAGACTGCTTTTCATCTTACAAGAATAATGGTAATTTACAGTTATACAGCACCCTTCATCCCATGATATCAGTGTGCTTTACAGAGCTATGATGTAGTGTTCTCTTCACAGCACAGACAGGAAAGTGGAATCAGAGAAAGGGAAGCCACTGAATGAGGATCCCCCAGCACCTGGGATGGTGATAGGACAGGGAATACCCCAAGTGCCACGGCTCCCCAGAGACACACCGCTGCACAGGAGATGGTGTGTGGCTCCACAGAGCTGATTGGTCTCATGAGGAAACTGGGACAGTACCTGGAGACACCTCCGCTGTCATGTAAATACTCATCTCCCACTAACAGAGCTAAATCTGTAGGTTCTATCGATACTCTGCATGCCAGCTGACAACACCCCTCTTGGCTTTTCCCTAAATCCATAGTCATATGAAGGAGACGTGTATGCTCAGCACAACAAAACAAGTTGCAGTGAGGTCAGGTTGCAGTGAAGTCCCCACAATGTCCTGTCTTCCCTAGGAATGGTCAGCAACCAGTCTTGGACCACCACCACAACAGCTACATCACCAGAGAGACACAACCAGCAGAGTGGTGACTAACACTGCCTAGCATGACAAACAGAATTAAAATAAAGGCATTTTAGGGTGCCAAGCAGAACTATGCATTTACTCTCAATGACTGCCAGGATCTGGTATTTTCAGTGTTGAACACATATACTACCACGGACCACATACAAGATGACTACAAAACCCTCCAGATCCTGCTAGAGCAGATTACAGAATTAGGGAAGAATTTAACCTTTCAGTTGTTCGCTTTTTGTATCCTGGTCCTCATTTCCAGGTCCATTTCTCTCCTGCCATTAAACCAGATTGTCTAACTGCTCTTGTTTTGTTTTGTTTTCTTTCTTTTTTTTTTTTTTTAAGGGCAAAAAATGGATTAATTCCATTGGAGTGATTCAGACAAACCCCTTTTGAAGCCCACCAGTGCTCTGGCTGAGTAAACAATAATGGAGAAAATACAGCTTTAATGATCTGAGGCCTTCAGAAAGCTGCAAGATATCTCCTCTAAAATAAGGTGAGCTTTGCCAGCGGTGAAGGCCAGGGTCATGAAAGTCTTTAGAATCAAATTCTTGAAAACCCAAACCACCTCATCAATTTAATGCAACTAACAACATCCTGGTGGTTATAAGCTCTTGATGCCTTAGTTTATATAGGGACTACTGGGAGATATACCATTGCCTTGTGTGTTTCTGCTTCCCTTGTCAGTTGATCATGTAGGGTACCTAGAAGGGACTGTCCGCTCTGGACTCTGTCTCCTTGGATAGGATCTGCTGTCCCCTACAGATTTGGACTGAAACTCTGGAGTACTTATCTGCCTTAATCTTGGTGCTGGGGCACATTTTGCTTCTCAGGCTGCTCCACAATATCCCCTTCACACTGGCTCCTCTGCAATCCCTCTCAACACTGTGCTTGAATCTGATTGTCAAACCTCCACCCTTCTCAAAGCAGAGATTGGAAGGCATATTGAATATGTTGACCAGCATAAACTGCCAGGGTATGCAGACCATTATATCAAGGTTAAGAAGTTACATTTGCACTTTCAGGCACATTGAGCAAGATGGGCCTCTTTGAGTGTACAGAGAGCTGTGGACAAGAACTAGACTGAGAACTGGGATGTATCCACCTACTAAGTACTCCCTATAAAGTACATAACTGCTTTCTGTCACTTCTTTGGCTTGACAAGGGAAACAGATAAAATAAAAACTTGTAAAGTTGGTATAAAGCCTCACTCTACACTTCAGGTATTTTACCTGCTCCCTCTTTTCACACATTGACAGAAACGAATTTCCCTCCCTCACTAACCAGTCTCAAATGGCGTGGCATAGCACAGACTGGTAAGTGATTTGGGAAGAAGGGCATAAAGAACCTCAGTGACTCTTGATGCTTTCTGCCTGGAGCAATCATCTAGCTGTGTAAGTTCTGTCTATTTTCCCCTACTGCAGATAGACTCAGTGTAACCAAGTGTGCAGACTGGTGAGAAGGACCTTCCCCGTTAACTGGCTCATATGGTGGTAATTACATTTGATGAATGGATCTTTGTAGTGATCAAATGACAGAATAAAAATCCATATCAGGCATACTGTGCAAAGTTCCATAAAGAAATGAGAACGCACTAGTCATCACTGCTTCAGAGTTTGACATTATGCACCTCATGCCAACACTACTGGGGATGACCAGCACAATAAAGTCAGCTATTTTTATCTCCTCTAAGAAAACAAATTATTTTTTAGGAGAGCAACATATGCTCTTCACCCCAGATGGACCTGCCTTCAACACACATCAAATATAGCTGATCAGACAGAAAAATTGCATCAGGCACAAAAGAAGAATTTTGATAAGGATGAAGCCAGGGAGTTGAGCTTATGTAAGCTGTGCTGAGGTGAATACACTGTATTTTGCTTGCTTTCCAAATCCAAGAAGGGCTGGGCTGATCCTGGGTTGAAAGATCATACAGAAGTCAGAGGAAGGCTGTAGTTCCAATGCAAGAGACAGAAAAGATGACAGAAAGAGAGCAAGCAGGAAGGCTCATTTCTGGCCTACTCTTAATAGGGGAAAAAGGAGAATAATCAACTGGATGATGACCCAGTTCAAGCAGGTGACTTGAAGTTTCATCTGTGAGGGCTCAGATAGTGATTTAGTGCTTCCTCGATACAGGTGAGATCTGCACTGGTGCCCTCTGTGGCTGAGCAACTGGCAGCTGCAACACAGACTGCACCCACATAGAGCTTCCTTTTTGCTTGATGCTCTGACACATGAGGATTTAAACTGTTGCTCAGATCAACACAGAATTAGAGCATGGCAGGTCAGCTTGGCAGTTAAGGCAAAGCCTCCTCACAAGCATCCCTGCACCCTTTCTGCAGCTAGACGGCTCTTTCCGGGAGCTGCTGCAGACACACAGCCCCTTGTCCTGTGCAACCCCTGGAACTGCTGTGGTGAAAAGCTTGGCACTGTCATGGAAAGCTTGGCCTTGCTTGGTAGAACCAAGTGCTAGAAGTGCTCCTTGCTTCACTCCCCCTCCATGCTGAGGAGCTGGGTGGCTCAGCTGCAGGGGCATGTCCTTCTCCTGCTCCCTCACACTCTAGCATTGATCTCTGTGTGTCTGCTCCTAACAGTGGCCCATGAGCCAAGCATGGCAGCATGCTCCTGCTGGCAGTGATGGTTGCCAGAAATAGCTGCTTTTACACAGTGTCTTCCCCAGTCATGTCCAACCTCCTCAGGGGGCCCATGTCATTGACATGGCTTTGAACACATGCAGGCACCCAGACACACACACACAGAGTTTTTTCCATGGTTGCTTCCCTCTCATTCTATTCTCCATTGAACATTTCTGTCTCCAGATTCACATCTTATTGTTCAGGGAAAATTAGAGACTGGGTGGGAAAGGCTGAGGCAACCGTTGATGTGGACTGGCATGGCAGAGTTTCCATAACGTAGCACAGCACTTAATTCACCAGGACAATGAATGCTGATGTGTTAAAAGAGGCCCAGTTCATCTGGGACATGTATGGCTCTAGAGTAAAGGCACTGCAATTATTTCCTCAGGGAAACTGCTCTGAAGATAAACCACAACAGTGCAGCTAAAGTCAGCATGGGAGCAAGCTCAGCCCTGAAAACACTCTGGAATCATCTGTTATTTTTAATAGTTCTGTTTTATATATATATATATGTATAATTCTTAAAGTAATCCTTAAAGCAGTTCAAGCGTGTTCATTAAAACCTTCCCCTTTGAGTACTCTATGATTTATCTTTCCATGAGCTAACTGAAGGGATGCCACATTGCAAAAGTAAGGGGAGACCTCTAGCACAAATGGGAAAACAAGCAGAGTCCTTAAGCACTAACTCTTGATTTGAAACGTGGCGATTTCCGTCTGCTCTGAACTTGTAAACTAAGAATCCTCAGCTTTGGGTCAGCTATGAAATTCATGCTCTCCCATCTACTGAAACATGAGATGTAATCTGAGCAGACATTGTGACTTGAAGGAATGCATTGGGGAAGAGCCTTGGGATTTGCCCATCTTTCATGCCTACGCAGAAGTGGTAAGGACACCCCCAGCTCTATGACGGAATTGTTGCAGGGCTGCATAGAGCCCATGTCTGCAATTGTATACAGCTGTCTTGTAGTCAGGGAAGAACCCTGAGGGAGAAGGATGAACTGGAAAGCAGTTGTATGTTGACTCCTGCTTCACTGCATCAATATCTAGAGAGGCTTTTGGGGAATTTTCACCAGTTTATATCTACATTCCACTCCTTCCTGGTACATTTAGTACTGTTCCTCACTAAATTTTTTCAATGTATGTTAAATTGAACCCTGAATCTAGCTGGTGAAGTAAGGAACAATGATGTATGTCACCATGACCTTGTTATGTATCAAGGAAATGGTGGAAATACAGTTCCAGGCTCTCCTTCATGCTCCTGGCATGGCCAGGAATCACATCTTATAAAGATGGACCAAGGAATCATCATTGTGGAAGAAACCCTGAGAGTCACCAAGGACATGTGGAGTCCATGCTTCTGGATTTACCAGGCAGCCAGTTCACTGAAGAGAAACAACACAGAAAAGAAGCCCTCTTTGCCTCTTTCAAAAATGGTGACCATCAGTCAAACCCCAGCTATCTAACAGTTTGCTCTTGACTGCTTTGTTCCAGCCCCAGGCTCCATGATAGGGATACAGTACAAGGCAAAGGGAAAAGGAGTCTCTTCCATTATACATTTCCATAAAGACAAAATAGGAGTACAGCCTTGGCCTCGGAAGGATGCAGCTCTTCTTCATAACCAGGGGAAACAGAATTCCCCACTCAGCAGAGGCCAGCCATATACTCAAGGAGGATGGCCTGGTTTGCTGTAAATCCTCTCCTATACCAGAAAGCACCAACACAGCTTCACCATAGCACATGCTCTGCACAGACCCAGGAGACATAACACCTCCTTCCTGCTTCATATTTGGATTCTCCTGGGCAGAACAGCTGCCACCATGAACCCACGCCACAGCATTTTAAATTTCCGCTTCCTCATGTTCCCATCACTCCCAAGCTTTTCAGGAAGGCAGCTCAACACTGAATCACACTGCTTTCTCCTTTCTCCTTTTGTTATGGGTAGGGCAGAGGTAGGGGCTCAGGAATTTTAAAGGGAGGGGACCAGTGTCATCATTCTCCTTCCCACACCCAAGAGTGCTCTGGGGCAAGCACTGTGTTCAGTGCTCTGAAACACATCTGGTAAGAGACTATATCTCCCAACTTCGGACAAAGGCAGAGGAGACTAATCTTCGTAGGCTAAGATGAGCATTTGGGCTGTTATCCAGATTCCAGCATTGGTGTTGCTGTCTAGTTTCCCTGCTGTTATCATCTTTTCTTCCCCATCTGTACCACTTTCTACTTTTCAAAGTAGCAATCTCCTGAAAGCTTCTCTAAATATTCTCTTCATATAATTTTTCACAATTTCAAAGAAGTTTCTCATGGTTTAACCTTTTATAGAATGCTTTCTTAGCAAGCTCATGAAACTCTCCCTCACTTTCAATATGAACTAAAGGCAAAATCAATGTCAACCAGATCCTCCTGTGCAGTCTCATGTCACCATCTGTCTCCAGGCTTTTACTGTCAGGAGGTCTCTGGTTTATGTTTTGGGCCATTTCAAAAATGTACATAGATCACGGAAAGAAGAAAATTCCATCATGGTTCTGGACTTCTAATCTCTACATTAGAAGTGTGTCCTATAGCAGACCACAGAGCCTGCCAGAGCCAGTCCCAACTTACACTGGGGTAACTGGGTGTATCTCCACAACAACAAGGCAGCCCACGGCCCTCTACTTAGTGCAGCACCAGTGCCTTTGGTAGCCCTGTAAATACTTTGTTTTGCCCCACTGATGTGGAAATGTGCAGAACACATGATTTTCTGCTGAAAAAAAACCAAACCAAATTTTCAACAAATTCTCCCATTATAAGCTCAGATAAAGCTGAAACTTTGCCAGGATCATTTAGCAAAAAAACGTCCCAAAACAACAATAATCCCCCCAACACTCAACCCAAACCCAAAACCAAACAAAATAAACCCAAAAAAATCCCAAACAAGCAAAGAACCCCTCCACCAACAAACAAAACAAAAAACAAAAACAAAACAAAACAAAGAAAAAACAAAAACTAAAAAACCCAACCAAACAAACAAAAAAATCCCAAAACATAAAAGTTGAAACAGAAGGCAAATCAAATCCCCACAGTTTCTACTCTCCTTTCCTGAAAACAAGCAACCACTGTGATGTGATAACCCTTCTTTAAGCCTCTGATTGTGTCTGAATCAGAATAGAGACTTCAGCTTGAATTTCAGCAGCCTCCTGTGGGCCCAAACCACTAGGCTTTTGGCTATTCTAAGGTTCTTCTCAATTTTCTTATTTAAGATGATCTCTCCAGTAAAACCAGTGAAATAGCCAGAAAAAGTCAGATTAACTGTTGGCAGCGGTATGTAGGATGGGGAGGGTGGGTGTCTTGCTGAGCCACAGCCTATACCTGCCTGTGAGAGTCCTCCTTCTCACCTAGGTTACACTTGGGCCTGGCTTTTTAACCTAAAATGCTATTGTGGGCCATAAAGTTATAACAATTACAACAACAACAATAGCAATATTTGGTTCTGTTTTTTTTTTTTTTTTTTTTTTTTTTTTTTNATTTTTTTTTTGTTTGTGGGTTTGGTTTTTTGTTTGTTTGTTTGTTTGTTTGTTTTTTTCCCCCAGAATCAGCATTTGCAGATTTCAGTAATCAGTATTTCCCATTTTCCCATGAACAAACCCTTCGCCCATAACCATCCAAGACTAAATGCCTGGCACCATCTCCATGGGGTTTCTTCCTGGTTTTCATAGCTCCCATCCTGGTTCTTTTCAAGTCTAATCAAGAGCAGATGCAGACTCAACCAAAAGCAAGGAGGCTAGCTTAGGTGGCCAAAATGTCATGGAAATTATACTGTGGGGGAAGGAAGAGGAAACCCACCCTTAGAACACATAGGGAGCAAGTGGGTGAGACCTGGCATAGACCTCAGTGCAGTGTTGGGCACCTTAGGGAATCTCCCTTATCCCCAGCTCTCCTTGATACTGAAAGACCTGCATTGGACCCAACTGTTGCTTTAGATGTTCTCCATTTCCAACTCAAGAAAACAGGAACAATATATTTTACCACCAAGAAAACCATTTCAGCAATAATTGGTAAACTGTTTCAAATAAAACTGAATTGGTATTTTAATTGATCTTTGAAATTTAGGGTCAGAATCCAAATATTCAATGTATCTTTTCTCATTGTATTCAAGCTTCTCTCTGTTGGAGAATTCATGTGGGAAAGGACTTTTTTTCTGCTCCTTTTGGATACGCAGCTTAGAAATGCTAGGACAAGTGGTCACGAAACCTTACAAATATTTGGAGCATAAGCAGGCAACACAAAGTTTTACATTTAACCACGTAGATGAAAATTGCTCTAACCATAGGTTTCAATATCAGTCGCCTGATGATGGGATGCAGATCTTTCCAGAGAGATGAGAACTCCATAGTTATTTCACTCAACACTACCCAGCCTCTAGACCCCCTATTTTTCAATTATTTTTTTTTCAATTTTTTTCAAAATTTATTTTTAATCTTTCCTTCCCTAGAAGATGATTACATTACACATGAAAGTCCAAAACTGAGACTGGAAGATGAGGCACAGCAGAGTATGGATCTCTGCTCGGCAAATGCAGTTCAGCCTCTTTTACTCTAGAAAATTTGTTACTGCAGGTTGGCTTGAATTTAAGGCAGCAATGTTTCAGAAACACTTGGAAAAGCAAGCCAGCTGCAGTGCGGATATCATTACAAATTGAGACACATGTTGTACAGGAATACCATTCTTTCCAAATACCAAAGTTGTGTCTGGGGAAGTAAAGCCATGCAAAGGAGTTGGAGGCAGGACCTCAATCTGTAACGTGCTGGGGGCCCTCAACTTTCATTAAAGGCACCGAGCACTGAGCGCACACAGTACGGAACAGGATGAAGCCCAGATATTTAATCAGCTGTAATTTTTATGGTAGAAGCAAACATTAAATAGCTGAGAGTTCTGCAAAATGTTAGAGGTTACTTTGATTCATGGCTCTCACGAGATGATCACACATTTCCAAACACAACCTCTGATCCTGGGAGTGCAAGGCAGCCCATTATCAAAATAATGCAAATAAGGTATTAGTAGGTCTCAGCCATGAGGCCTTGGCTAATGGAGGCACCCAGGCACATGTGTAATTCACCGGGTTTACTCTATGTGACTTAAAAATCAGCAGGAGAAACAGCAGGTAATCTGGAAACAAAAATTGCTTCAGAAAAGCTTGCTTACTGTTGTCCAATTTCCTCCTAACTTCTTGCTCAAAGAACTTTGCTTCAATCTTCCATTGTTTTTTTTTTAAAAGAATTTAATTTTATCTTAAAATCTATAGCTCACTGCTTGAGTATGTCCAACTTTTTCACAACCACAGTGCTCAAAAGTGCTTTGCTCCTTTCTCCCCCACTTCCAGGTATTGCTCATAGTACTGAGGAACAGTTTATAAGATTGTCATAGTTGTTCAGAGCTCACTGTTCTGCACTGAGGTTGGCTGTGGTGTTTCAGGGTCATGCTTCACAAAGGCTGTGAGGTGCTTAGCTCCTTATCAGATTTCAATGGCAGTCAGACAGGTCCTGTTCAACATCTTGGCCTGTGCATGTAAAAGCAATTGTTTTCTAGAGGATGTTTTTACAAGAGTGCCTGTCTGTTTTACTATGGTTTTGTTGTCAGCAACTCTGTATTTAATTATGGGTTGTGCCTTTTTTTCCCCCCATAAACTTTCCCTGGGCCACTGACTTCAGTAACTTGATGGCACAAGAACAGGCTGATGGGGAACTGGAGTCTGCCCATATACCTGTTTCACACTTAACACTTTTGAATACAGCCAAATCTCCTTTGAACCAACTTAAATAAGAGGAGCATTAGACCTTCAATGTACAAAAGTGCCTGATCAGTCTTTAGAGCTTGGCAAATAATTATGAGTAACTCATGTTTTCAAATGAATTTGAGTTGCACCAGCTTATGGAATGGCATGGATTAGATGCTTAGTTCAGTATAAAATAATTTTAATTTCATGAGACAATTAATAATGGCAAGTAAGCACCAAAATTATCTCTGAAATCAGGGGTCTCAGGTCCTGGGAGCTGTCAGGTAGGCTACAGTTTCCAGAAGTCACAGGTTCTGCAGATTTCTGTGGGTCTGTCAATCGAACTATGGCCTTTCTTGCTGTCAGAAGTTCTGGCCATGTTTTCTTTGCCAACACCCATAGATGCTCATTACCTTTACAAATCAGACCAGGCGTAGTTATTTTCTAAACTGGGGTCAAGAATCAGATTTCATATTTGAAACCTATACCCTAGGAGGTTTTACGCAAAAGCAAGAAGAGCCCATCAGAAATCAGCACTGGCTCCTTTGATTCAAAGAGTGTGCGGTGATCTATGGCAGTGTACCACGAGCCTGCTATTTACTGCCACTGAGACGGAAGTTAGCACTCCCACACCCCGGCAGCAAGATGTGGGAGCTGAAAGCTACACTGGAAGTATGTAATTTTATATTTCACCATTTTGAATTTTTTTTTCCCTGGGAAATCCTTTTTTTTGATTTAATATATCTGAGAAGGTACACAGGCAATTTTGAAACATAGGGTCACACTGCTAGGGTCAGACAGCTCTCAAGGGCAAAGCTTCAGTTCCCAGCAAATGTGTTTAAGGTTTCGTGATGTTAGCAGTCTCTCCTCTCCCCCTTGGGATAAATGGAAAATTTCTGTAGTCATAAGAAGCCAGGTGAAGGAAAACTTCTGAAGCAGAAGAGTAGTTGTTAAGTGCATGAGTCCAATTACTCTGCTGATTTAGATTAGTTTAGCATCAGTGGAACTATATCCAGTTAAAATTAGCTAAAGCTCTGGCCCGTAATACTGTGTCAATAAAGACAACTAGTATAGAAATGTGTTTAAATATAGAATATCTGTTTTCAAGTATACCTTTAAGGTCAAATTCTGTCCTGATCACAGCAAGCAGGGGAGGGTAAGATGTTGGTAGATATATGCTACAGTGACAGGAGAGAGATATAGTCTCTTGGGGCAGAAAAGAAGGTTAATAGCTATGCTCCTTGCCTCAGAAATCCTGAACAGAGCAGGAAATCTTGTGCTTGATCATTATGGGCAGAGAAGCTCACAGTGGGATAAATATTATTTCTGCTCTGAACTAGAGTGGTTCTGCATGCTGCATATTTTTGCAACTACAATGGATGGACTAGACAGATGAAGGTTTGGCCTGTAACTCAGCAGATGCTGACCCCAGGACATACAGATTGGATCTATAGGTGGTTACTATTTCCATTACCTCTGGAAGAAATTCTGCTGACATAAGCAGAAAATTCCTTTCTTTTCTTACCTCTCTGTCCCAAACATAGCATTAATTAAAACACACACATGCTCACACACAGAAGGCAGTTGTGAGTTTAGCGTGTACCACTCAATTTTCTAATTTAGTTTACCATAGCTATCATGTTAAATCCAAGCAGACATCAATGTTTTCATTTATTTGTTTAGGAAACCTCAACATCAAAGCTGGAGGGTTAAAACTGATCCCACTAGGACATAAAGCATGTAGGCAGGCAACATTAACACTGCTAATTTTAGCAACTCACATTGCTCAAACTTGAACAAAATAACACTCAACAGAATATTCTTCCTAGCTTCATTCCTTTATCATAGCAGGATTTTGGCACTGAGACATCTTTTGCTACTTCTTCAAATTGCATCAAGCTAGAACAGCTTGACAGTCCACATCCTGATGGAGAGACTAAAGTTTAACATCAAGGATTATGTTGCTGATTAGCACTTCCAATAATCAAGTAATTGGTATATTAAATAATACAGAGTTTGGCAACTTGCTCAAAAAGGTCACGCTTGCATTGATTCCTTTTTAGAGAGTCCATGTTGCTGTTATATGAATTCAATCTGTCTGTCCAGAATTCTAGCGTAAAAATATTTGGCTAATTTCCTTCTTGGCATACAATTTGATGGGAAATAAAAACCAAGGAAAATTGCACATTGGGGCAATATACTCTGATTTTCCCTTTAGGATTGTTGAGAAGCAAGTGAGAAAAAGACAATTTGCTGGACTGTTTTTCTGCCAGGTTAGTGTGACCAGTGCGACCAGTACAAACCCCCAAGGCCCAAGTCAACACAACTATTAGTGCAGTTTCTACCCTCCTTGTATTTTAACAGAATTTCTACAAGGTTGGGTGTCTATCTTGAGGAATCCTCCCCATATTCAGATGGCCAAAGGAGCAGGGTTTTACCTCCATGTTTCCCTAGGCATGGGCAGGAGCAACTAACCCATGGCCACAGCAGAGGTCAGGGCTGCAGTGCAAGAGGCTGTACCAATGTGCTGGTCCTGCTGCTTGCCCCCTCTGTATAGACACAGACAGGCTTTGAACCCTGTGCAGTTTTCACAGGTAGGGAGGGCAGAAATCAAAGCAGACCCCTTGCTTCCCCCAGACTGGCTATGAAAGGAGGGCTCTGCATGAAACCACAGAGTCCTCACCTCAAATCAGTCATCAGAGCTGCATAAATCACTTGTGTGTGCCTTGAGAGGCTCAAGACTGACCTACATTTCACTGTGGTACCCACTGGAATGAGATGGTTACCATGCTGTTTATTTCTGCAGAGTATTTGGGGCATCCTCTTTCCCTTGAAGCACATAAGGACATGGTCTCACATTTCTTCTGCATAGAGGCTACTTCTTTTCTTTTTCTGGAGGAAGGAGGGGGCAAACACAGACATAACCATCACCATGCCATGCTATGCTATTACACAAAGAGGTATGGCAGACACCAAGGCTGGGATTTTTAACTTCCAATGTCTATGGGGACATCTATATCTGTGCCAGTCACCCCAAGTTTCCTTCACAGCAGGGAGAAATAGGCACTCCTAGGGCGCAATTCATCTGAGCTGTCGAAGTTGTCAATTTCCTGATGAGCTCTGCTGTCTCTTTGTTCTAGATGCTTATTTTGGGTCAGATTAATCTTGCCTGGCAACCTGAAAACTTTCCTGTAAGGCAGCCCTCATATGGAGACAAAGAAATACGTAAAACTCTGGAAGAATGGAAAGATGGTTATTCCTGAGGATAACCACAGTGGCAGTTATTGACATTTGGAGAATGCAAAGAGCTGATGACAATAACTGAGTGATAAAGGATCCTTCTTGTCTTTCCAACACAGCTTGTTCAGTTTGCCTACTTTCTCTGTCAAATACTAGCCATGAAGTGATTCCATGTATAAAAATGTCAACAGGCAAAAATACATAACTCTGTGAAGCCAGAACTCTCTCTGAGGTTTAAAGGTCTGGCTCTGAATGACACTGCACTCCTCTTGGGATTGGTACCTCATGGAAGTGGCACTGCTGCAGTCCAGATGGTTCAGGCAAGCAGAAATAGATGTTATGAACCAGCCTGTCTTTGATTACAGCATAAGGACACAAATGTGCAACTGTCGTAGCACTGGTTTAAAACAAACAGCTATGAGGAGCTTGAACAAGGTGGGAAAGGAAGGGCTAATCATGGCTCTCCTAAAATTAAATAAAAAGGATACAGCCAAATAGCGGCCTTCCCACTAGATCAAATCACTACCCCTAGATAGAAGCCTGCATTCATTTATGAAGGGAATCTTTAAAGCTCCAAAGGTAACACTGAGGTTTGCAATAAAGATCTCACCGCTGAGGGACATTTAGTCCATCCATATCTCAGGGTATGGGGGTAGGGGGATCCCCACTAGTAGGACCTAGGAATGTGTAAAGTTTTTAAATAGTCTTTTGGCTTCTGAGCTATTGTATATATTGGTTATTAGTCCAAAAATGTTATAGTTGTCCTCTGCTCTTACTAATGTATCTTTTAAATTTGTCAGCACATGCCAAGAGCAAAGAATAGTGGTTGTGTTCCACTGAAGAAACTAAATGAATACTGTTTGTGATCAAGGGAAGTAATGTTACCGGCACTGCAACCAGCACAGGGCATGTGGTGTTAGCAAATAAAAAGGGAGCCTGACTATACTATATATCTTTGGTGGTGCAATTAGCTTGCACTGATGGAGCGGAGAGACACTGCAGTGGCCCGGATTCCACTGCATGCTGCTGCTGTCTATGGCTGTAGGTGCCAAACACCGCTGCAGTCACTATTTGTGCTACCAGGGACAGGGATTTACTGGAGGCTCGAGAGTATTTCATGGATTGTAATAAAATCTGGCATGTCACCAAGCCACATCCGGCAAGCCATCAGTATTTTACTGCTGAACAGATTTCTTTCAACACCCACCATTTCCTCTTTTCCTGAAAGAAGCTCTCCATGCTTGCGAATCTAAACAAATGCAATTACATCAGTTTTGTTAAAGAATACATTCAGTGCAGGTAGCTTTGTGTGCAGCTGCAGTGTGGGCTGCAAGGTTGAGCTCTGGAAGTCAGGAGCCCACACCCCAGCCCAGCCGCAAGCAAGAGGCTGTGAACTGCCGACCCTGTGTATAACAAAGGGCCCGGGGACCTGAGACCCAGCCATGGAACCTGACACTCAGAGACACTGCAGGAGCCACTGACCCGCAGACTGCCACATTTAGACTGCAAGGGTATAAAGCCCAGGGGTTCCTTTGTGCAGGGTCCCTCCTCAGAAGTACCAAGCTCAAGCTGTTATTTTGTTAGTTAGAATCTGCACCATGATTAAATTATCTTAAAGGTCTGGATGTCTGAAACTGCTACGGGAGGCTAGTCAGGAAATCTGGTCTGACTGTGAGTGTGGGGTGTGTAGCAGCAAAGGAGCTCAGGTGGTGCAAGGGTGACTGACAAAGTGGCTCCTGGATGATCAGAGAAAATTCCTTAAAAGTTTCTTGTTCACAGCCTTGAAGCATCAGACGTATATTAAACTAAGAGTTTCATGAAGATGTGATTTTATCAGAGGGATTCAGTTGACTGGGAACTGGGAATGAAGGATGGTAGGTTTCTGCATCTGGACCATTGTCCTTGGACAAATCACAGTTGGTGGTGGAGTTACCAATCCCTGCCTTGCTTTGCAGTCCTACCAGGAACCACACACCTAGACCAACCACAGGGCTGGGGGAAATTTCAGCTGCTTTTCTAAGGCAGGAGACTTGCACCCAAGGCAGGTACCTCAGGTAATGGAGTAAGCTACTGTGGGCCAGTCCCAAACAGCAGGCAGTACTTAAGCACCAATACATGAGAAAGAAAAGCTCAGGGAGAGGGAGTTGATTGCTGTTCAGAGAGAGTAGCCTAGTGGGAAGCCAGGGTGCAGTTTGGAGGCAGACCAAAGATGGTTGGAGATGACCATTTGTTGAATCCATTGGATCTGAGCTAGTGGGAAGCAGCTGGGTCATCCTGCTCTATGCTATGTTGCGGGGCAATTTCAATCATCATCATGAAGGCTTGAGTTGCTTTGTAACTCAGCTGGAATAAGTAAGCAGATTAATGGCCCAGACCTAAACCATATCCTAGGCAGAAAACCACTGACTTTGACATACACAGCACAATAACTTCACAGCTAGCACCATCACAAAATGTTCTGTGAGCAGAAGTGTAATGAGGCTGCTGATGGATGGAGTACTGACAGATGCAACACAACACAAAGAACAATATTAAAACACAAATCCAAATAGTTTTCTGAAAGTGCTGATAAATTGGAATTTGCATATTTTTGTTTCCTAACAGCCACACCCACACGAGTGTGACCTCATACCTGAAAATACTCAATTCTATTCACACAGAAGGCAGTAGCGATTACACAAACCTTTACTTATTCTGATTTCGAATTCGGAGACACCTCCTTTTCAATGGTGGCTCCAGATCCTCTGGCCCTGTGCTGAGTATTGGCGTTGAGATAATGCACGGCGCAATAGCAGTCTTTTCTGCTGGTTTTGGCACAGGCTGGATCACGCAACCTGTCTTGGGCAGCATCCGCAAAGCATATGCATGGTCCTCATCTGCTGGATTGTTAAGGTTCGGGTCCTGTTTGTCTACCCCAGCAAGGGGCTCTTCCCCAGTCTTCTTGCCAGCATCTCCCTCGAGGTGGCAATTTGATGCACAGTTGTTCTCCTTAACAGACTCCAGCTCACTCACCGCCAGTTCCTCTGGAGGCTGGGGCTTTTTTGGCTCCTGGGGCAGCTCTGGGTTCTTGGAACCCTCTGTGCTCTTTGTGCCATTCACAATGACGTTGCACACCGCTGCGCCAGCTTCCAGTCCTGGCGCGCCAGAGGCCAAGGAGACGGGACAGCAGTGAGCTCCGTCACTGCACGGTAATGTTTTTGAGTCAACTGGGCTGCAGTTGTCCCTGCAGTCACTGCAGTTCCTTTTGTCTGAGCTACCAAAAGCCAAATTTACAACACTATTAGGTTCACGTTCAACTTTCACTTGGGTGTGTAAAGCCCTGTGGATAACATTGTGCAGCCTAGACCGGTGGCCTACTGTGAGGTCTATCACACCATCCTGTGGACTCTGTAGCACACTGGGGAAACCAAACTTACTGTTCACTGGACTACTAGGTCTGACAGTCAAGTCAACAACTTCATTTTTACTGTGCTCCTGAAGCACTTGAGCTTGATTAAGGGACTGGCCTGAGCAGCTCGGCGATGAGTCAGAGGATTTAGATGATCCTTGCTTTGACTCTCGAGGGGATGAAGAGCTATTTGTTGGCTTTGCCCCAGGCGTCTCACTGGAGGTACTCGGAATGAAGCTTTCGCCATTGCTGGAGAAGCCATTGGGGGGTTTGGAGTCATTGATGTGAGGGATGGGGATGGGAATGGGGATGGGAACGGGTAAAGGGACAATGACAGGATATGGCACTAGTAGAGTTGGGGGTGGCACCAGCGGGGCAAGGGATGGCAATCCAAAGTTCATCATCTGTGGCATAGGCATAGGACCATTTGGCATCATGCTGACAGGGGGAAAGGGAAGACTGGGCAAAGGAGCTCCAGGAGGGGGAGGTGGCAACAAGCCAGGAGGATTCCCGGGCATGGTAGGTGTTGTGGGAGGATGGATATGGGGGGAAAGCATTGGCCTGTGCATGGGGCTAGAGGTGGGACCCATATTTCTGGGACCACCTGGTGGGGGACCAATTCCGGGAATCATTGGATTTGACAGAGGGCTGTTAGGATTTGAGGCGTGATGAGGTGGCCCACGAATAAATGGTGGACGAATTTGCTGCATAATTTGCTGTTCCATGAATATGGGTAGAGGAACTGGCCCACGGTTTGTCATCACCATTGGAGGACTACGAGGTGGAACGCCAATTGGAGGCACAATGCTAGCAGGTGGCTGGACAGAAACTGGTGGAATATTTGGATTCTCACTGATGGGAATAGGTTTGGGAACTGGTGTGGGGATTTTAGTGACAGAGCAGTTGGCAGTGTCAGACGGAGAGGCAGTGGTAGACGCTGATGGTCCAGGACCTTGAATTTGGCCAGCTGCAGACGCTGGGGATGGGGCTTTTCTCCGAGCATCTGCTAGCGGTATATTCCAAGAATCTGGAGTCAGCAGCTGCACCCCAGTGCCTTCTGCTTTATTTTCGACTGGAGGATGTAATGTACTGCACAGTCCAGCTGGAAGATTGGCCTGTGTCTCTTTGTAGAAAATGTCCATTTTGTACTGATTGAGACATTTTGCACTGCAGAACTGAAGCCTTCTCTCCCCGTCCCCAAAATCCAGATACTCTTTTGTGTGTCTTATGTGCTTACACCAGTCACATACCTACAACACAGTAATAAAATCAAATCAGGTAAGAAAAGCAATCTTCTCTGCATAGCATTATTTTTAAAGTAATTTTTCAGTTGCTAAAAACACTCATTTTCTAACAGGAAAAAAGGCTGCATTTGTGAAAACTGCACCTTTTATTTTATTTTCTTCTCCAGCGTATTAGTCAGTTGAATGACACTCCCTTTTCTGGGTCCCATGACCTCAGTTCTACCTTATACAATACATTATATATCTCACAGAGAAGAATCCTCAGTTGATATAAACTGTTATAGCATGCATATGTAAGTATGCAAAATCCATACGAGTATGGCTGTGATTACTCCTCAGTGGTAAACTATGCATGCCTGGCCATATGAGATGCTGTATTATAAAAGGAGTGTGATAACTGGAAAAGGACTCAGAAAATTGCTGGAAATTAATGCAACCATTTCTGCTAAACTGCCGCACACAATTACATTTTGTATTCTATTAAGGGTATCAAATAATAAGTTGGAAAGAGTGATATTTCGACATGGCATCACAAAGAGAAAAGCATCATTCATTCTTTGCCCTTGGTTCCAAGGAGAAACTTGGAAAAAGTCAAGATATTTGTGTAAGGTTCAAATAGTCCCAATTTGTGATGTTTCAGCAAGCTGGAATTATTTTCTGAGCTGTTTGCCCACTCTTGTGTACGACTCACTCTGAGTAAAACTTCTTGGCAAGGAAGGACCTGTTTAGCAACTTTTCAAACACTGCAGCAAAAAGTTTGCATTGCAGGCTCATTTTTGTTTTGTTTCTCTGCTTTTCATTTAATCCTTTTCTGTGTTACTATTGGTGTGGTGGAGACATAGCCAATTTTTTTTTTAAATAAGGCTGCAGAACTAATTAAGCTGTGAAAGGTTTTCCCAGTTGTAAACCACTAGACACTAAAGTTCAAAAAATAGTCATTCTAGGCTTCAGAATCCATTACTTCAGAGAAATTATTGTGATTTCATTAACACATTAATTTTGCAACACCAACAGCTCTCACAGATGGTGAAGACATGATCTACAATTCAAATATGACTCTTGTTTGCACAAATGCCTTTCCTTCATATGGCATTTTAAACAAGAATTAATATGAGTAATCTTGCCATATCTATAAACAGATAAACAGATGTCAGATTTTTCCATGCCTCACTTTTTTGACAGAATTTTACACACACAAAAACCTCCCATTTTTGTAATTTACATTAGTTCTCAAAATACTCCACTGACAGAGACTTTTGCTGCTTTCATCAGCATGTTGAGCCTATGGCCATGTCAGAATACATCCTGGTATTGTTTGTTCTGCCTTTTCCAAATAGCTCGTATTAGCTTGTTTTGAAATTACTATATCCTTTGTAGAAAGAAAAAAACGCACCAAAAAAAACCCAGAGAAGACTATAATTGTGAAAGGACTGAATTAAAAGGATAATTAATTTTAATAACTATTGGCCATATAAACAATTCAAAACAACATATGTTGGGCAACTGATTACCCATCTCATTTTACTCTCAGCTTTCCTTTAATATAAACAGTGGTGACATTTTTGAGTTTTCAGTAGTATATCTTTAATATATATACATGTACACACACACTATATGCTATGGCTATTAGCCCATTTAACTACCAGCCTTTTGGTTATCCAGTCAGGTTGCTCTTTGATTCCCTTCTGCCTCCCCTCCCTGTTCATGCACACACACATACACACACTCCTTCTCTTCTATCAATTTAAATCAAACTAAGTAATCAATTTTAGTAGCAATCAAGAAGTAGCAACTCCTAAGTCATCCCTGAAGTTTGGGAATGCAGGGTCCAGATTGTCAGCTCAGGCACACAAATGATAAAGCACAGGAGGGGCTGGTGTTGCTCAGTGCATGTGGCCTTAGGAAGGGGGTATTTCCAGCACAATGCCCCATGCAAGAAAGAAAATTTCCCGGTGCATTACAAACAAGTCCAGTCCTTCACTGAACACACAGTGATGATGTGGCACCCTACAAATTGTGGACAAAAAGGTTGTCAAATGCACAGAAGAGTCAAGATAAATGCCTATGTTGTCACAGTGCATGTATTCCCCCAAGGTAGATGGGGTAGATGGGAAAGTAGGAGTGCACCAAGCAGGGCAAAGAGGGGGCATCCCCACTTCCCATGGCTCCGGGATTTTACCAGGCATCATCTCTCTCTCCACTCTCCACAGGAAGGTTCAGTGGCCATCACAGGCAGCACTGATGCTGAGCAACTACTCACTGCAAACAGTGCAAACACACAGCAGTGGGCACTGAACCATGCCAGGTATTTGGCATGGATATGGTGTTTGCCACCCTCTTGGCAAGTCAGCATACATGATGGAAACGTCTTCTAATCGACCTCCTGAAATTTTCTGGCTTGCCACTGTTTTCCAAGAAGACAAAAGGGGAATTTGTGAGTCTATGCCATGAGTCAATAAAAGCAGTATTTAACTCAGTAAAGCTGCTGAATTTAACTTAGTTTTCGATCAAGAGCTTGCTGCTGTAGCCACAAAATGATATCTATTTTGCATATATGGAATCAGGATGCACTCCACTGCACTCCTCCTGCCACTTGCAGGGTATGCTCCTGTCCCAGGGTCTGGCAAAGAGGCAGGTAGTCTCCACATATACTCCAGGAGTTGCACAGAGAGATACCAGGAGCTTCCAGACAGCTCTTGAGGCAGGCTGGTGCTGTTTGAAGCCCACCCTGGCCCATCACTCTCTGCAGGGAAAAAGACAAGGAGGAAACTGGCCTCAGGGGTGGCTGCTGTAAGGGATGGAGCAGGACTTCAGAGGCAGTTGCAGTGAAAACTTGCCTTTCCTTCGGGCCAAGGAAGCAAACCACCTTGTAAACCCGTTGTCAAAAATGCAACTGAGAAATATGAGTGAGTAAACGCAAACCTCCTTATCTTTCTAGGAAGAGCCCCCTTAGTGACTTTAATTAAATGAACTGAAAGAAAAATATAGCCCTCCCCCAAATTGTGGCATACTTTCTAATAATTTAGTTTTATTAGTTATCATTTGAAAAAGTCACTGAAACACTTCACTGTATTATTGCTATATTGATTTGTTTATCTCCAGTGGGCTACTGTATCTCTCCTGGCTAAACAAATATTTTCTCTTCCTTGGTAAAATATTTAGAAGTGCTGCTTAGAAATTCTCTACTGATTTCTCCTGTTTTCAATAATTCACTGAGGAACTAGAACCTCTGAAGTCTGCCTTCCTCACTCATATATTGATCACAGATGCTTCTGTATATTTTATCACTAGATAAAATTATTTAAAGCCACAGAAATTAAAGCTGGCAAATCTGTTCCTCTGAATATCCTGGAGAGACCAAATATCTAATAATTACCTCATTGACTTCATGCACCATCTCAAAATGTTGAAAAAAATGTCAGTAAGTAATGTCTACTACATGCATGTCTGCCATTTTTTTCTTTTTCCGTCTTTATTTCTCTTTCTTTCTTTGCAATCAGTCTATGCTGCTTAGTTAAAATCAAAGTGTAAAAAGTGCATATCATATGGAGGTAATATGATGCCTCATAATACCATACTAAAAGGCAGAAAAGCAGTACCCACAATGAAGAGAAAATTACTGGAGGAGAAAAAAAATGTCACTTAAGAATTAATGAATCAAGTCTGTCTTGCAGAATTGATCATTTAAGATGAGGTCAATGAATTTGTGATACAAATGGCTATATCACCAGAGGTAATAAAATGGAGCAATATCATTCATTTTATATCTAACTAATGACGTGCTCAGAGTAATTACAGACTTCTTCTAAAAGCCTAGAGTGATTAGTTCAGATGTGATAGGTGAAACATATATATCTTTCCATTCAATGAAACAACATTTTCTTATCTGTAAAACACACAGTTGAAGTCTTATTTTTAAGTACTTGAATTCTGGACAGAACATCCTTGTTCTTGCCAACCAGCTCAGAATCTCCCTGCTCATGTATTCTTTCTGCTTCCCTTTTCCCACCTCATCCTGTCCCTTCATTGTATGACCAAGAGAAGAGCTAAACTGTTGCAGTGCTTGTTGACGCCGTACATTGTATTTGGTAGTGCTTACACATGGGAGCAGCTCCCTGGGTTTCAATGGGTTTGTCATAAACATTAATGCTGTAAGATCATGTTTGGAGGGCCTGACCCCACACTAGTGGAAAACAATGAAGAGACTCCTCTTTAATGTAGTCTATTGGCTTCGGGCCTGTTGCATAATGCCAGCCCCTGCTTACCCTGGAGGCAGTGGGAGCTTTGTCCCTGACAACAGCAGCAGAGGCACGTCCAGGGATTTTGGAAGGAACTGCAGCAGAAATACCCAGGAAGAAAATAAGTGCTGCCAGGCAAAGTTTCAGACATTTCCTAACAAATGTAGGTAAAGCCACCATTTTGTACATTTCTACCCAATAGGAGGTTGGACCAGTAGTGGTGTGACTGACAAGGAACATTACCAAGATAAAGGGTCAAAGCTTGCAAGGTGCTAACAGGTCCCCTACGCACCTTTATCTCCCTTGGAAAACACTTCTAGGACCGCTCTTGGGCAAGTACACTTCACACCATGAATGCCAGAACACGAACCCTGAATGATAGAAAGATCAGTAATAAGATAACAGCCTATCTCATTCAGCTGTAACGAAACAACCCTCAAGAAGATTAAATTTACCTAACTGGGGCATGTCCAAGGCTAAACAACAGAATGAACATTTCCTTCAGTACATTTAATGTATTTATATTTTAGTGGCGGGTTGCCAGTGTGCTACTTATAAGCTGAATGACTTGGTATCATTTATCCGCTTTCCTGTGAAACACACAGCAATCTACACCAGGAGGCAACTCAGAAGACACTGCATCAGCAGAAACACAACTCGTTCCTGATAGGGGAACACCAAAGGAGCCAGGACCAAGGGATCCTGTAATGCTCAGATTTCTTCAATACAAAGAAGGGGAATAAAGCTGTTCCTGTTGTCATCCATATATTTATTTTGATAGAAACATCCAAAGTGGAGTCCAGATGTGGCTACCAGGCTGCTCCACAGGCACAACACAAGATCCTGCTGTGCTTAAAAGGACCACACTCGGACTTTAGGCACAGGGCAATTAATACTTTAATCAATCAGCTGTCAAATGTAGGCACTAAGTTCATACATTACTGCAGTCCACCACTCACCTCTGAAGGATAATCTAGTATCAGACACTACTTCATTAAGAAATACATTTGGTAAAACCTGTTTGTGGAGGTATTTACAGCAGCCCAAGGGAAACCAGAGTGCAAACACCCACCCCTACTGTGGTGAAAGAGAGCCTGTGTGTTATATCCAACGCTTTGGGCTAGTATCAACCTCGCAGTAAAGCTTAACAAGAGGACAGAAAGGGGTCAGTCCACACAAAGACATGCCATTTTCAACTTCTTCAGAACCAAAGAGTGACCGATGAAGCTTCTCTTCTTGCTCAGAACACCACTGGGGGACACCTTGCCCAACTCAGGGCTGTATCACATCTTGAGGACTAGGTTCTTATCAAAGATGTTGAAACACAGGACTGAAGATTATCAAAGCCTCACATAAAATTCATGTATTCAACTCTGCCAAGTAGTTCCTACTTCCTTTTTGCACTGTGGTATCCAGCTGCCATCTCTGCATACACTAAGGCATATGTTCTGGCTTCACTAATACTACTGCACATTTCCTATATCTTATTCTGGCCCTGATTACCTTTCCTCTTAGCCCTGATTGGGTCCCAGAAGGATGTGGGAAGTTCCCTGAAGTTTCCAATCCTGCCGCCCAGCCAGGATGTGCAAGGCAGAGGCTCCTACACCATTCAGCAAGGGCTCAAGTTTTTTGAAGCCTGCCAAACATTGGAGGCAGCAATAATTTAGAAATTAGGAAGTGGCTTAAAGCACACATACAGAGGTTTCTGGTATACAGCCAAATGAGTCACAACTAGCATGCTAACAGACAGCTAAGTCAGACCCTTTCCAGAACATCCAGATGCTGCCACAGCATGAAGACCAAGATACCTGGGCCCTTTTGCATGGCTGTGAGCACTCCTGGAAGACCTCTAGGGGAAAATTCAGTCCATCAAAAAGGAAAGAAACCTAGATCTGTGTGTCCTACAGGACTGTGTGCCTAGCTGTCTCTAATGGGCAAAGGAGTGTGAAACCTCTCTCAGTTGTCCCCACCAGCTCCTCATGTTTATTGGGCAATGTGGCTACCTGCTCCCTTTCTTCTTCTTTTCTCCACTTATCCATCAACAAGGCTTCTCTTCAGAACAGTTCACCTAAAAGTTAATCCCCTCACAGGCTCCATCTGCAGTGCTAATCCTGCAAATGCCCCTGTTTCTGCAGTCTGTTGCCTGATTGAGTATGGAGAAACTTTGGGGCAAGAAACTTCAAGTGTCAACACTTGTGAGCACATAGAAGCTCCATCCCTAGTTGAGCTCTTGGTCAGACTGATCCGTCCTGAAAACATCAGTTTGGACATCTGTACCAACTCTTCACCTCCTGTCCTGCTCAGCCGCTGAAGGTTCCCCTGCGTAACTGTCCCTGGCGAGTCAAAGCCCCCACTGGGCCAGGAAAGCACTGATCAGTTGTGAGCACAAATGCACACACTGATTTGTTTGACATAAAGATTGTTCCAAGGCATTGAAGTTCCCTTTTAGCATTTCCCAACTCAGAAAAAGGACAAATATGAAGAAGTGCAAGACAGAAACACTGCAGATGATCAGGTGAAGAACTGCAAAAGGACACAGCGATGTTCAGAAGCATGGTGTCAGAGTGAAGAAGAGGCGGAGAATGTGTTCCACCCAGAGATGACAGCAAATGACAGTCCTTTGAGAGGTTAGCAATAATCAGCATAATATCCCAATGCTGTTGTGGTTTTTTCACAGCTAATTGAGTTATCACAAAAGGTATTCAGCTGTCAGCATCCTGCGCAGAGCGATAGAGTGGGTGCAGCCTTGCCAGAAGACACATAAGCCACTGTTGCTCACCAAAGTGTCCCACATTTCCCTAGCTGATCCTTATCCAAAACACCCATCTCAGGCTTCCTCCTGAGATGGACTGAGTAGCCAGGGCACAGCCAGTGCCTGAGCAGGGTACACAGGGGCCTACGTGTCCAGCACCACAGCCAGTGTGTGCAAGACTGTGGTGGGAGTGGGGTTTTGTCTGGGGGTCCTGGCAGGGATGCAGACTGTCCCTGAGGGGAGACGGCAGTTCACAGCATCTACTTTGAAGATGACTATGACTAAGTCCCTGCCTCAGCTGTCATGACTGGGAATTAATGCTCTTTCACTACCAAATGTCAAACAATACTGTAACAGGCATAATCCAAAGTGTGGCTCTAAGCAGTTATTCTGTCTCATCACCATTTTTGGTGTCTTATTGTAAAACACTCTGCATGTTTATTGTGGCAGGATTTTTCCAACCAAGATGACTTGTGATAATTTTTTTATATTGATTGTTCAATTTGAATGGAGTGATTATTACAAAAAACAAAAAGAATCATTCCAGCTGAAACCTGCTGTGAAGGAACCCCGAGGCAGGCTCTAACACACTGTGAATGTGGTTACAATATAGCTTGTAGCAATGCTAGGTGTGAAGGAAAACAGATTTTTACAATGTTTGAAGCTTTGTGTAAAAACAGTTGACAAAACAGAACACTGCAGTTACATACAACTTAAAACTTGTCCTGTGACAAGTTTCTCCCTGTTTAGAAGAGACCAAAACTTGCCTGTCTGCTTGCTTTTCCTTTCCCTGATGTAACAGTCCTAAACTTGTTCTCCAAAAAATCTTTACCAGTTTTCTGAGTGAATACCGACTTTATGCCATTTAAACGCAAGACCCACTCTGTCTCCATTTTTCATCCTAATTATGTGAAAGTCTAGGCTACATGAAGCATAAGGAGAAAATAGAGTTATTTGGTAATTAATGGCTAATGATAAATTGATTCCATTTTTTGAATCATTGCAGTTGTCATCTGTGGTATTTAAAACACAGTCTTTTCAAAGCCCTTGCGTTCCTTTGTGTTGGGGGACTTTTTAATGTTCCCAGTCAAAAGGAATAAATATAAGTTACGCTAATGCCTGGTAGAAATACAGGTTGGGTCTTGTTTCATCAGTGGCTACATATTTGATTTTGTATATAAACAGCTGAGCTCTGTGTTTTCAACTTCAGTCTGGGGCTTTGAAACCACAGAAGGAACTTGGATCTGAAACCACTGGTGAAGCCCAAAATATGGTGGGCGAAACATCAGGGAAAATGAATGTAGTGTGAAGTGGGGCTTGCCAAGAGGGAAGTTCTTCTCCCCAGAAATGTTCCCAGATCAAATAAGACAGAATGGGACAATAATGGCATTTAAACCTAAAATCTTTAATGTGAGGTTTTTATACTGGTACCATACAAGAGCTGATTAAAGGATGCTGTTTCAGTGCTGGCTAAGCCCACCACTGCAGCAGTGACTGAATTCCTAAATAAAGTTAATATAATGCAAACATAAAAGGAGGGTAAGAGCAGTAGAGAGAGGTGAGGGTTAAATGTCCTCAACAGGGCAGACAGTCTGTCTCACCAAGATTCACATATCAGAAATGCCTGAAGCACACCTCAGCCTGAATGCCCTTTTCATGGGTAGCATGAGCTCTGGAAAACCTCATCCCACACCAAGCACATTGGTCTTTGAGCATAACTATGTCATGCAAGAGGCTGTTGGGCAGAGTAAACTATGGCTCAAGCCATCAAATCCTACACTCAACTCTAGAGCTCTCATCAGCCTCATCAGGTGGCCACAGGTCAGTAAGCAGCAGCCCAGCATTTGCATGATGTTGTGCCCACACAGAAAGGCCAGAAAGAGACAGTTCCTCTTCCAAGTTTAACCTAATCTGACAGGAGACCATTCACATGCGTCTGCAGCCACCTTCCTGATGAGCCAATTTGAGGATAGGGATCTGTGGAGTCAGCTGAGTGTCTCCACCATGCTCCTCATGGTCCTTAGCTCATGGGTGGCATCACAAGAAGCTAGCTTGGCAGAGCGGTGGCACAAACACATTCTCTGGTCAGCCAAGCAGTTTGATTTGGGGTATGGGTGGGCATTGGTTACCTTGGTGTTCAATACTTGATTTCTAAGCCAACACTCCCCATAACGTGCATTCTCAAATTCCCCTGGTCCTGAAATGCTCTGGGAAACAACTCCACAGTCAGAAACAAGAAGTAAATTGAGCAGGTGAAGCTGGGAGTCTTGGTGAACTACAGTATGTGCCTTTCCATAACAGGAGGTTTTGCTTTCTGATCATCAAGCTGTTAGCGCCCCAGTAAGAGCTTTGCTTCTTCCTAAAGATGACACAACTGAACTTCATCAAACTGCTGTCACTAAAGCCATGCAAAGTATCAGCAGTAGGAAGCCCTGTAAACACCTTGAGAACAGGACAAGATACGTTAGCTTTGAGTATTCAGGAAGCCCTAAGAAAGAAATCAAAGCTAGCAGCTGGAAAAACATTTCTGGGGCTTAGAAATACTTCCTCACAGTATCCAAGCCCTGTCATCTCTTTGGGACAGCAGGGGAAGGCCACTTTCTCTTCCTCAGAGAGTGGAAATGCATTTCTTTCCTCAGGAGAGCATTTACCTCCATGCCCTTGGAGAACCTTCTGCACAACTTAAATTTCCATATGTTCAGCTACAGGAGGCAGCAGAGCAGCTTCTCCATCCCTGGAGTGCTCAAGCTGTGGAGTGCCACCAGTGCCCAGGCTGAGGACAACTTCATAGGACAGTCAACAGGGCCAGCACTGCTGTCATGCCAGGAACTCCTTGCTCCTGCTGAGATCCTGCTCCCCATGAGAACAGGACCAGCCATCAGCCACAGGAGGTTTCCTCTGCAGAGCAGCTGTCGACTGGTGCACTGAGAGCCTGTATGTGCTAGGCATTGCAGCATTCCCTGCATGCAACCCCAGCAATAAGGAAGAGAAAGGGAAATTGAGAGCAACTAACACTGTGAATTTTTCTATCAAATTCTTTTGAGAAATACAGATGCTGTTAAGCAAAGGAAAGCTTAAAGGTAAAAGATGAAAGGGGAACTTTACTAGGCTCAAGTGCTATCTCACTGATTGACCAAAATCTCTCCAAATGAGAAATCTGCACCCTCAGGAATCTCATGCTACCAAGTCTCCAGATAACTTCAGAAGCCAGATGAAGATTTACATTCTCTAATTAATTCACTTTTTTATTCAGTATCTGCATAAACATGTTCACCTTTTTTTTTTTTTTATCATAACTTTATTCTGACAATACAGCAAACATTGTGAGGTGGAAAATAACACATCTGTCTAGAATTTGTGTGCAGTAATACCTTATATGTATTTTTCCCAGAATATTTTCTTTTTATTATTCAAGATAACATAAAAATAACAATAAAGCCCCCTCTGTTACGACTACAGTTGCTCATAGTTTGGTTGACAGGACTGTAAGTGTAATAATGAGGAAGTTTGAGGGGCAGGTTAATGTTTTTTGCTAACATATGACGCTTTTAGCCTAAGGCATTGCTGGAGGCCAATACCACTTCACCTGAAATCAAAATCACTACTGAACAGTCATTAAATCACTCAGAGTTAAATGTAATATTACTGGGTCTAGAGGACAGTACTGTAATCCAGATTTGAAATATCATTAGTCCATGGAATAGAAAACAAGAATGCAACTTGAAACCTTAGAAAATACTTATTTACCCCTAACGAAGGGTTCTATGTCCAATTTCTTTCTCACACCTATGCCATTCTACAGTGGTATAACTCTTACAGATTTGTGTGTTGTTTCTTCTGATTCATGCTTATATAAGTGAGAAGCTTACAGAACTGAAGTCTCTGGGTGCTTTGAAATGTGCATATATGTATGTATGTATGTACATATATGTGTGTGTGTTTTCCCTTATCTATATAGGTCATATCTATATATGAAGATCTATATAGATCTTTGTTCGCGAAGTCTAGCCATGATGATATATAGAACTTTTATTATTACATATTATTTTTTATCATGAAATATTATATCCATTGCACTATGTGCTCTAACACATACATGGCCATAGCATGGGCTGCAGCAGAACTGGATGGGTCTCTCTCACAGTCTACCTAGGCAGACCCCCTGCATATGTTTTTCCCTACCTTTCCCAAACAAAATTCTAGAGGAACTGCATCATCTGCTGACTTGAAATCATGTCAGGGAAAGATTGATTTGATCATTCATAAAAATGGATGAAAAAAACCCCAAAACTTTCCAAGAGAGGTGTTGCTGGTTTTCAGTCTATAGAGCTTTGAAGGGAGTCAAAGCTGTTTGAGATTTGAATGCATGTGATTCACACTTTGAGAACTGCTATTTTCCCTGCTGGTAATGGTAAGTACCACCCATGTCCCAGACTATGTTCAGTTTAAAAAGCAGCCCTCTCTCTGGAAACTGCATTTGATTAGAATAACCCTGGACCAGATCCAAAATCTGCCTGTATTGGGGAAATGTGTCACATCAGTTTCAACCTGGACTGAAACATGTCACATCTCTTCCAGGCTGGACACAGAAAGTGGAATTCATTTTCCTATTTCCTCCAGAGCTGGGGGCTGGAGAAGACAAAATCAAGTAAGGGAAATTGCTCTGCTGCACACAGAGGAAGCATTCTGAGTCCTCTACTTACTCTTGCTGCAAGGCACTGATCCTGGTTGAAACCCAGAGCCCACTGGTACAGACGCAGCTCCACTACCTCTTTCTATTAGCACAAAATCACCAATGGAGAGAGGCTTGTTATGAGCAACTGTAAGGCTCACACTTGGGCTCTCCCATACGGAGCAGGTTAGACTGAAATAAGGGCCAGGGAATAGAAGAGATGGTGAATGTAAGTCTTCACATCTTTCAAATGGAGAGGAGAGGAGAGAGGAATTAAAAGGTCTTACCTATCCTTCTATTTACAAAGTGTATAGCATTATAGTGTACCTGACACCAAGCTATTTACACAAATAAAGTCTATTCTTAGAAACCCTGGGATCAATCTGGGATAACTCCACTGAAGTTGGCATTGGTTTTTTTTCAAATTGAATCATGTAACTGAGTGTTGAATTTGGCACAAAGGATTAATTTCTCAGTGAGGAGGATACATTACAGCAAAAGGCATCAGATGTACTGTTCAGTAAAGAACATAATCACAGAGGACCCTTTAGCAATGCATTATGTTACTGTAGATGGCACTCATTCCTTGCCTGGATGTACAATGAACACTGCAACTGCACAGATTCTATTATGTAAATGCATCATGGCAAACCCTTGCATACTTACAAGACCATGCAGATGATTTTCTCCTTGCATGACAAAGCAGCTATGTGGAAGTGGCACACTAGGACAAAAGAAATCAATGTATTTAAACCATCACTCTGCAAGTGATGAAGGATGTGCAGAAAGTTACAGCCCTATTTGAAGTATGTGCAGTCTGTTACATTCTCCATCTCTTCTTGCAATTGTATCACAAGCAAGACTCTCAAGAATGTTATACTCTTTAGGTTCCTCCTCAAATAAGACTAACTCTGCCTTGCTTTCTCCCAGTTCTTTTCCTTCCCACAAAACTACTTCTGACAACAATTTCCCAGGGTAGAGCATCACTCAAAATGTTCCTCATTGGACCAGCTGAGATCTGGATGGAAAATGAAGACCTGCAGCCATCACATACAAAGACTCCTAATGGTGCATTGGTTCAAGACAACTGAAGTGTTTGCTTTTCTTTTAAGGGCCTTCCTTCACATTTATTTTAACACCCATCCCCGATTAAGTGCTCCTCATCCAGTGACTTAGAGCAATAGAGAAGGAAGGTTACATAGCTGTGACACTGAGAGAGGACTTACCTGATCATCATTAGTCGTTCTCTACAAAGACAAAATTTCCCCGTAACTTTGGACAAGGAGAAGGGTAGACAGTGAAATAATCTAACAGCACAATTTTAGGTATTTACTTTGATTGTCCAGCTCAGGTCTGTGAACAGAGGTAGGGATCTTGGGATGGTGGATCATGGCAGGAAACTAACTAGGGCCCTGAACTGGTCCCAGTAGAACTCCTTCTCTCTATCCATTGCCAAAGGAGTGAAGGGAGGGCAAGCAGTATGCATTTTTAATTGTCCTTTTAAAATTGGGAGAAGGCTTCCCCGTGTCTGACTAGCCTACTTGGAGCATGAGGTTTTTAAAATGGGAATTGGGTTCTCTTACACGTGTGTACAACACAACAATCAGTCACATACAGTGGGTGCCTTGATCCACCACCAGCAAATTACCAAAGTGCAACATAATTATGGGGCTCTTTCCACTCTGTGGGATCAGGAATCATGAGTGGCTTTGCTCAAGTCCTGGATTTCGGATTGGGTCCTCTGTGGCTCTGTACAGACACTTGCACATTTTCGTACTCATACATAGTTTGTTATATGGAGTATTATATGGAATGACTTACTGCAGACTGAAATATAGTAATGGGGGAAAGGAAGATGGAGTTAAGTATAGTGTATTTCCTAGTAGACATGACTGAGAATATTGACAGTTCTTCACATCTTCCAGGCACATTTATCACCCTGTGATATAGGAGGGGCATGACTCAGAGGTGGGGACATGCCAGTTAACCTCAGGCACTTGTCCAAGCATAACGAGAGATCTGAGGTATGCACCAGGGTTGAAATTCCATTACAAGTTTTAAATAATTAAACACTACATGTTTGGAAGCTCATTCCTTCCTATTACTTTTTAAATAATTAATCTGTATTTACATCTAGGGAACTTCACGGAGCAATACACGTAACAAATTCGAGTCAAATTGCAGAGGAGTGATTGTTCCTGTCTGACAGCATTACAAATGTTTTTTTGCTGTATATAGTAGCTTCAGCTATTAGGGGTCAGTCAGAAACCAAATCCAACCTAGATGCTGTACGTCACAGGGTATTTTTATCAAAATTATTTGCAAGTAATCAAAACACTAAGATAAACTGCAAATCCCCAGAGGAAAAAAATGTGCTTCTTACATCTTAGAATAGTAAAAAGTGATTCAAGTTTGAAGACAGTGAAATAAGAAACTGCATATTTTGTTCCTATTGCACATAATCATTATGTTCAAGTTAATGCTGTCAGTTCCATGCAACCTGTAGTACAGTCTGATTAAAAAAATACTAATCTCAAAGCCTAGAATAACAGATATAACAGAGTAACAGACTATAGAACAGAAAAAAAAAAAAGGGAAAAAAAGAAAAATTAAAACAAACAAACAAAAAAACCTACCAAAAAAAATCTATGTAGAGTCCTTCTCTTCCTACAGCACATTATTTCCCTCTATTTGCTCCTGGTTCAAGCTGAACACACCATTAAATACTCAGCAGGTTTCACCTAACTGAAACTACATGTGATGTACCAAAGTGAAGAACCAACACTGTTCAATCCTTGGAAACAATAAAGCACTGAAACAGGCACTTGAAACCATAGCTCTGCTGTGGGAAATGAATTTGCAGGAAAGGCATCGGGATTACATGTTTATTATACATGTGAATTGCAGCTCCTGTTAGCCTCTATTTACAAGTAAGCAGATATATATGCATTCATTTAGGCAATTCTAGCTGGTATTCCTACAAATTCAGTCCAAAACTAAGTTATTTCCTTTTCAAACAGCATTACTACTAATAGAAATGCTGCTGGCCAAACAGTTACTTCAATTATAATAAGTGGAGCAAAGCTGCCTTCAAACTGAGATCTCAGTTACACCTGCACAGTAATTCTGGAAGTTAATTAGATTGCACAGGCGTAAATATGGACTTAATGTGCTCTTCAGAGGCCTCATATTGGCAGAAGACACATTAGATAGAGAGAGAAGAAAGAAACCAACTTGACTTTCAAATCTCAGGTTGGCTTTGCAAGGAAGGGAGCAAAAGCATCTATACCTGTAGGTGAGGCAGTTGTGCATTGAATATCACAGTAAGCCAGTGACACCTTGCAGAGGAAAGGTTTGCTTAAAAAATATCTTGCAATGTTCTTATTTTGTAATTGTTATTAAAAAACAAAGAACCAAAGCAAGGACACCTAAATCAAGAGCAGGCATTGGATCCAATAATGATAATGCTCCTGTTTGCTCCTTTGACCCGAGCAGCTCTAATTCAGAGGACAGAAGCTGCACATTTCTGAATGGCAGAAGACAAACAGGGCTGCAGAAGAAGGGACCAGGAGGTCAAATTTCAGTGAAAGCCAAGCTTGCATGCCAGGCACGGAGATCAAGGAGTGACTAACTCAAAGCACAGGAAGAATCAGTGCTTCAGATGTCAGCTGTTTCAAGGATTACAGGCCCTCCTGTTTCTAGTGTCAAGGTAATAATCAGAGCAGCGGATGCGCAAGGCTCCTTGCAGCGATAGCTGAATGCGCAGCCCTCAATTTGGATTCATTTTGGGGGATTTTGTTTCCTCTTTAGACAAAGCCAACAGTGCCAAGTATTCATATTTCAAGGCTGTTTTAAGGATCAAATCCATCTTATTTAATAAAAAGATGAGCAAGAGTCAAAGCAGAAAATTATATGGGAGCTTCACGTACAGTAGGTGGAGAGGCAGGATTCTGTGACTTTTTATCAGAGCTATTCATTCAGACATTGGTGCTAAAAATGCTGTTGTGGTGTGTGTGCTGTTCCATTCCCTCCACTGCCCCCTCCCAATGCTCCCCCAATATTCATGTTTGCACGTAAATCCTGATTTTGGCATATTGCTTTATTGTGCAGACATGTTATGTGTACTGGATGGCTTATGCAAATTAACCAAATGTCCTATAAATTAGTCTTGAAATGCCTGAGATAATGAGCTGCCTGCATGGTGAGCAGTGCACAGTATTCGAAGAGGGACTTTTTACAGGCTGGGAGAGTAGGAGAACACGATAAATGTGTCCAGGCTGCACAGCTAGGCAGGATGCCTCCCCAGCATTGTGCTCCTCACCTCAAAATGCAAGGCTGACTGACTGGAATAGAAAAATGTGATGCTAGGAGATACCCAAAGATTGAAATCTCCAGTAATTATCTGGTAGGCAGACAATGTGTCCCTAGCTGCTGAAGTCCAAGTGTGCGGATCATCTGAGCAGACTTGGCAAACCCATTTAAACTGGTTGCAGGCTGGGTTTTCTTTCCCACATAGTTTGGTTTTTCACTGAAGGCCTTTTGACATATGTTATCTATGTGAATGGTATTGTATGCAGTGCTTTCTTTGGGAGATATGTGTCTGTTTACCAAGTCATACCTCTCTTGTGTTCCTCACCTGAGATGGAGAGAATGCTTCCAAACTACACTCCCAGTGGAATTTTAAAAACAGATGTTTTACACCAGTTGCTGCTATCTTATGAAGTGTAGATGTAAGAGCAAGCTTTACCTACAAAAGGCTGGTTCTCTGCTCCCAACTCAGGCAGTGCTGTCTGAGGCACGTGAGGTAAATGACAATAAATCAGATGACAACTCAAAAATACACTGCTTGCTTTTGGTGTGTGCTTAATTGACATTCCACCTCTAACGATAACATCCATATTGAATTTGCGTGTGGGCACCTTCATTTGCAACATCACAACAATTAAATGACATTAGCGTTCAGAGGTAGGTATGTAAGAGAGAAAGTGCTAGGAGTACTTGGCAACAATGACAGCCTTAAGGATGCCTTTACCTTGCATTCTCTCATTTCATTATTGTTACAGAACTAAATTGGGGAGGGTGAGGGAAAGAGGCTGGACAACGGGGCTGAAAACAAGAGAAAGGTTTTACAAATGGAGATTTGCCTTGCCTCCCTCCCTCTCCTCCTGGTCCTTCCAAGGCCCCACATTTTCTGCTAAGGATCCTGTGGAGCAAGCCCTCAAAGAAAGCTATTTTATCCCTTTGTCCTGCAACAACCACTGTGCACTCCTGAGCACCCTGCCTTGGCAACACCTCTTCTGGTTATACACAGAGAGCATAGGAAGCTCCTCAAAGCACACAAGACTGCTATGCAAAAGGTAACAAAGCTGGTTCTCTGCTGTCAGTGTTACTGGGATATGGTGACTGGCTGGGCCAGCTGCTTGGAAGCTTTGTGTTAACCATGGTTAACCCCCATTCAGCGCATTTTATCCCATCTGACAATTGTGCAGACAAAAGTGATGCAGTAAAGGCAGGAGGAATTCATCATTGCAATTCCACTTGAGCTTCAGAAGTGCAATTACATCCATTTTATGAACGGAAAGCAGAGACAAAGAAAGATAAAGTGACTTGTCCAGGGTCACGGGGAATATATGTTAACAGAGCCAAGGAGAGAACAGACACCTCACTAAGGACTGCTCTAATACCACACATCGGGGCAATCTTCCTTACAAGAAAATCAGGGCTTGCATTCAGAGACACACCTAGTTTGATCATACTGAGAAATCAAGTTGTAAGCAGCTTCAGGTAACTGACAGGTTTTTAGGTGGCAAAAATCCCATTTAGTAACATCTAGGCCTTACACCTTTTAGGGAAGGGGACTTTCTACAGTTATCAGTGCTTAGAAGCCAAAGACCACAGGAACTTTGAAAACAAGTGAGGGCACTGAAAAATGTTACATGATTTATCATGGAGCTGAGGAAGAAGATACTTAAACTGAAAGAAAGGAAAGACAGTAATTGGGGAAAAGAGGTATTCAGAAGGGGAAGAGAGACCTAAGGGTAAAATTGCAAGGAGCAGAAAACCAAAAACAAAGGTAAAAAAATAATTTAAAATGGAAGAGTAGCAGATATACTTATGCAAAAAGTATCAGCTCAGCTGAGAGGGACAATCTCTGCCTCACTGCAGCTTTCAGTAAAAACATACCATCTTGCATGAACCTCGGACAGAGGAGCTCATTTGTATCAGGGACAGTCACAAGAGGAGCAGCCCTTCTGCTGGCTCCCAGTGCAAGTGTACTAAGGCAGGTGAGGAGTAGTATCCCTGCTCCCCAGTGAGCTCCACTTGTTCCTTTCTCACCATCTATGGCAAGTGAAACATCAGCATTAGCTGTTTCAATAGCATTTTAAACCTTCCTATCCTCCTTTTTAAAGCTCCAACATGTAGTGTCAAATCCCTGGACATTCACAGGCAATTATTTTCTAATGATGCTAGAAGAAAAGCTTCCAATGCTACAGCTTCAAAAAATCCTGCCCAGCCATGCTCTGTGGTCGACCTTTTTCAAGACCTAAATATATATGAGATACCTAAATAAGATAATTGGCCAAATACAACGCTGGAGTGAGATGGAGGCCTTACACCAGAGGTGACACAAGCCCCCTCTAAGCAGAAGAGAAACTGCAGGAACTCCATCCTTGATGGTTTGCCCCCTGCACTCAAAAGCTTCTCTGATGCTCACTCATCTGCTGATTTTGTGTGATTTTATTCATGTGCATCCCAGTGCTGTTTCACAGTGGGTGTACTTAGCTGTACAAACTGTGCCAAGTGAGCTTACCAGAATGGCAGTGTTGTGAAGGAGATGGTACTTTTGAAAGGGCAGCCCCAAATTCCTATTTGCCACTGTTGAATGAGAACAGCCTATCGTGCCGTAAAAGATATAAATGTTTTGTGGCCTTGCAGATAAGCGAGACAGCCAATCCATCATCATTGACTCTGCATCACCACCAGTGAAGGGATAAGGAGCGAAAGCTGATGGCTTCTGCACAACAAACAAACAAGCACAGAGACAGTGTTTGCTCATTTCAATGTGCAAAGTCGACTTGTTTAAATATGAATATGTTGCTTATAGGCAAATTTTAGTGACAGCACCCTGTGGCATCTATCACTGTTTGCACTTTTGGTAAAAATAGTCACGCTGTCTTTGGATTTATTTAGGTGCCACATCTGCAGGTAGTTTTCATTGCTTCCACTGCATCTCTACTTGTTACCATTTCCTCCACCCTCCAGGGTATATCGTGCTCGGGAAGATACTAACCACACAAGGTTCATGTGGTGCTGCAAACACCTGAAATCACTTCCCTGTCCTCACCAAAAGGCTGTGCCCTTTTCTCTCTCTTCTCCTCTCACTCTTTCTCTCTCATGGTTACAGGTGAGGGGTGTCAGGTACACCTTCAAAATGCCCCCAACAGCTTCACTGAAGAATGAGGTTGACTAAAAGGCATCACGCACTACGGACACTGCAGAATGGCTTCTCTTGGATCAGCTTGTGAAAATCGCTGCTTCTCCATTTACAGAAATGTGACCGATTTTCTCTTCCCTCTGTACCAGCCTACATTTTGTTACAGGTGTGCTTTAGAATTAAAGCACCGTCTGGAGGAGCTAACAGAACTTTTCCATTTCTAAGTTTTCACTGCATATATATTCAGATGAAGCATCTGTCTTAAATTTGGGGTGATCATCCTCGAGTCAGGCACCCCCCAGAGCTCATTTGGGCATTGTGTTTACAGCTATGAAAAGGAGTAAGGAAACAAGCAGCAAGTAGAAAACATACAACATACAACATACAACACTTAGGATTTCCTCCAAGAGTTGCAATCCAGACACTATTCAAATCCCTCTTCTAAGACTCTACATGTACTTCCTGATGGATCAGCATGGTCCAGGATATTTTTGATTTGTCCTCTCTGCAGCTTTTAAACCCGGAGAGCACTGGGATATTCCTATGCCCACAGCAGTTCATCCCTCTGGCATGTGTATCTGCATTCATCTGAATGGATTCTGGTGCAGGACCAGCCTTTTGCAAACAAGGGATGTGGCACCTCCACAACACTCCTGCTGTGTTGGTGCACCATGGTATTGAGGTGCTGTCAATCTGCCACTCAAAAAGTGGCTCTGCAAATAAAAGGTGCATTCCCTATGCTATGCACAATTTTGCTAGCTCAACACATCCAAACCTACAGCCAGCTCTGATCATGAACTACAGCACCCATTAGACTACAAACTTTCCAAAAGGTATTTCTCCTGTGCACAACATACCTGCACGAGTGGAAATTCTCAACACTTCACAACTGAGCTATTTTCTCTGCTGCGTTAATCAGATTTGCTTTCAGCAGATTTTTCTAACAGCACAGGGGGGAAATTGGGTCAAACTCATTTACGTGAGTTGGAGTCAAAGAGTGGTGTCATTATAGTAAATGCCACAGAGGCAAGTATGGCCTGCTATCCAAGTATACAAGCACGTTACTGCAGTACCCCCAAGAAGGCTGCTGTGGTCCTCTCAGCCCCCACCTCAGTTCCCACTAGTAGTTCAGGAATACTAAAGGAACATATCTCACTAGGGTGGCCTTGGAGAGAAAAGCCACCACAGAGAGGTCACTGCAGCTGTGTGGTGACTTAAGGCAGCTGTGATTTCAGCTAGGTCCCCACAGAGGGATTTTGATAACCAATGTGGACAAATATCTCCATTTATGCAGGGAAGTACATCTGCAGCCAGGCCCTCTGGTTATTTCCTTTCACTGACCACACTGATCTCAAACTAATCTCACTTGAACTTTGGACAGCTTGCACTCATCTGGTCCTTGGCCATGCCTTGTTGCTGGAGGGAGTTTCAGCTGTAGTTTGTGCTGGAGGAAAAATGAACCTAAAGCTGGAGTGCTGGACTGTGCAAGCACATCAGCAATAACCCCTCATTAAATGAGTGAGATGTGGTGACTCAGAAGAATGACAGCACAGTGGCAATTGCCAGAGCCCTGTGGCAATACACAGAGCATACCCACCAGGGAGAACAGTACTTGCTCAACACGGCCTGTAGTCTCTCAGAAAGGAAGAAATAGGATATGCGTAAGATAAAACTGAAAACGCTTTCCAGTCCTTGTGTAACCCCTGTGCCTGTAAGGGTGTGTGTGCCCCTGATAGGGACCCCATTCCTCCCTGGGCATGTGCTCTGGGAAGGGCCCTGCATGATGCAGGTGCATGCACACCTGAAAGTCTCACCTGCATGCTTTTCTCATGGCATTCTATGCTTCCAATTTAAGGAAGAGATTGAATCCTGTAGGATCACGTGATTTTACATGAAATACTGTCATGGGGATTTATTAATACAAAGGGAAAAATAACTGATAACAGAAGCATTTACTATTTCTATCTATTGAGTCAATCTCTAAGCTCTTTAATATTTTAGTTTCCAGCATCCTTCAGCACTTATGAGTTGGTAACATGATACAGCAGCACAGTGTCCTAGCACTATCTTTGGGCATTACATAAACCTATGTTTGGGACAGATTCTTATCCACTTTGAGACTCCTTTGCACTATTCTGGCTGAAAGGGGTCACCACCACATATACACACCAATTTTTGAAACTTCTGTCTATTGTCAGAGTGATGTAAAGGCATTCCTGGTTTGAGCTAAAATCTGGTCCCTTAGCTTAATACGTTTAACAAATGAAGTTGCTGTTTGAATCCCAAAGACAGAAAGAGAGGGTCAGCAACCAAGTGAACACCAAGTACTTCTTCACTTGGCAGTCAGGAATCCACATTGTTAGAAAGTACAAATGTATTGGGATGTGTTACCTTCATAACCACAAAAAAAACCTCTCTGAAAATTACTATTTCCCATCTTTACTAAGGAGACATTCATTTCAGTGGCATGTGCAGTTCATTTGGGACAGGCCACAGGTGGTCAATTATTCCTCTGCCTGTCTAGAAAAAGTATGTTTATTCCCCATAATAAAAAGTATTAGTAAAATACAGAGTTTATAGCTCAATTAGGAAAGTGACATGCAAAGAATTATAGCTTCTTGCAGAGAATATAGCTAGAAATGAATTTTTTCAACTGAGTGAAATACTACCCCCTCCTCCCCATCAGACATACAGAAACAACATAGCTGAAGAGATAACTGACAGGTATATTAGGATCAATATTTAACTAGCCTGTACAATTGGCTATTGTATAGTATAATAAAGATCTAGATTATAACTGTGCTCTTTTCTCTGCTTAAAACAATTTTAACTGATCATTCAGTCACTGATATAAAAAAAAAAAAAAGGTCCCAAGCATAAATAAAGCTGTGCATTGGGCAGAATTTGAGAACATTGTGCACATGCACACTTTAAGCACTTTGTAGGATCCACACACACCACTCTGCTTGCTTCAGTTACTATACATTGCCCGGGCAATCAAATTTTTAAATACCTATAAGTAAATCCCGGAACCTGTTTTCTTCTGTTGTGTCAGATTCATAATAAATTAAGTTCTCTGCAAATACCAATGGTGCTGTTGTTCACACATATTGAAATATAACACAACATTAAATAAGAAATACCATTTTGCACTTCTAACATTTTAATCTTCAACTCAAATTGTATGCAAAAGCCATTAAATGACAGCATCCCATTTCAAAGCCAGAGACAGACATCTAAAGTTAGGAGATACCTAACTTCCAGCAGTCCCTCTGCTTAAATTGAATGGTTCTACCTGCAACCTTGAAATTAGACACATACAGGAATATGCAGTTCAACTGATGACTGTGGTACTGAAAATGTAGGTGTCATATGGATGGTATTTATCTAGTAAATGAACAGATACAGGCACGTCTCAGGGTGCTTTAACCAATCCTAAATCAACACCTAATTATTTTGAGTAAACCACACTTGAAAAATGCTTGCCTTCCTCTGTTAACTATAGGACCTACAGAGAGAGTCCAGCCTGGATGCCAAATACTGAGATGCTACAGCTAGACATGTGAAACGAAATGTGTGCTAAACCAAAGTGTACTGTGGAATTGGGAAGAAACATGGCACTGGTGAAAACCTGAGTGAAATGTGGACATAGCTGAAGATCAGAATGAAACAACTTACTGTGAATGCAACTAAGAACAACATTGGATCACCTGAATCCCACAGGATTATCCTAATATCTTGATTATCCTAATATCAAGCACAATGAGACATGCATGATTTCTTAAAAAGAGAAGTCACCTTGGGCATGGTGAAAATTTCAATGAAATTATTAGTGCTAGATTGGTGAAAGGTGTACAGCATGGGATACTTCAGATTACCCCAAGGAAAAAGCTGTGCTCAAGATGCTGCTGTGCGCTGATCTGCATGTACTGTACATCCACCTGAAAGACCCCAGTCTGCAAATGAAAGCAGGAACCAGAGAACTTCATGAAGGGAAACAGACAGTTTTTCCCAGGGTGAGAGACAATAGCATATTGAAATCACACTGTTCAATACAACATTTATAAAAATGATGATAGGTATCAACCCCCATTTGACTTATGGAGCCATCAAAAGCTCACTTCCACAAAGCGTTTTTGGACCCTTTAGTTGACTAAATCACCAATTTGGAATCTGTCAGACTTCATTATGCAGATTAAGAGTCTCTCCTTGGTTTCATTTGTTATGCAATAATAAGAGAGCATCAGTGACTGTATCCTCTCCCACAACCAAAGCCTTTCTGTCATTACATAGTAAATTTTGTTCTTTCTCGTGTTCGAAAAAGACCTCAACACAACAGCAACACGGCTTAGTTGCTATGCAAAGACTTAGAGCCACTGCATAGGGATCAGTTCCAGAGTTTGGTTTGATTTGAACCAAGTCAGGCAAATTACACTTGGATGTGATCTGACGAGATTTTCCTGCTTGCCCGTTTATTTCATTTACAGGTGAAGTGCATACTCAGAACAGAATGACTCCAGGATCCCCGCAATCCTGTACAATCCCAATGCACATTTATTGCCTTCAGCTCAAAGCCTGGTACAGTTAAAATACTGAGTACCAACAGACAGATTTATTATGAATGCTGGTAGCGATCTTTTTTTCTCTCTCATTGACTAGATCTGACTCAAAAAGTTAATGGTAATTGCTCTCATCTTCATTTAGCAATGAGAGAGAGAAATGGGAGCAATTTGCAGATCTGAGAACAGGTCATTACAGGTGTGTTATATTAGTGTATTCATGAGCCTCCTGGGACAGCCATGCTGTGATATCCAATAACTTTCTTAATGTGTAATTACACACCATTGGACTATAATTGATTAATTGAAAAGAGAATGTAGGCAGATGCTAGGCCAAGGCTGATGCTGCTTGTTAAATGAATATGTCCTTGCTTCTTTTTAATAAGTTAAGTGAACTACTCAAGAGCAATTAAGTGAGAACTGAAATTCATTAGATTTTAAGTAATTATTGGTATTAACTTTTATAATAAAATGCAGGATTTATATTTTGGGATTTTCTTCCTATCCCAAAAGCAATATAATATACATCACTGTTGAGAAGTAAAAAAGGTGTCTGCTACAGACAGTGAGCAGTGAGATATGTGCCCCCTTGCATTCAGATCTTCTTTGGTGTGTCTTCAGATAACTGTGTGGCACTAATTTGACCTCTTGGGATCTCAGTCCTGGAAGTTCTGCAGAGTCCTAGGGATTCCCAGTGATGGAGTCACACACTCAATATCCCAGAGCAACCCCAAACCTCCCTGCAGTCCAGCTGACTGGACCAAGCTTTTCTCAACCCTCCTTCCCAAGGGCTGGATCTTAACTCTGAGCAATTAAAAGGGCACAGGCTTCAAAAACCCACTCTCTTACTGCTATATGTTGCCTCAACAAGGGGTCAAAACCTTCAAATCCTTTTCATTGGGGAGGACAACACATGCAGCAAGATGAAGCATGAGTCAACTGCACTGTTACAGAAAGTCACACTGGTTCATGTAGTCATCTTCTCGGATCTGACAAAACCCCTTCTAACTAACACCTTACATGACTGAGAGCCAGTGTCAGAGGTGCAAAAGGGCCTGAGCTCCAGTGGACCAAAGCCAGTTTTATGGCCTGACCCTGTGCTGCAGGTACAGTGGCGATGAGATATGGTGCCAGGGATGGCTCCTCCCAGGAAGAAGCCAGGGTGCCTCATGAGCCCTACTGAGTCATCTGCATCTTCTGAATAGACCTCAAGAAGAAAATATACATAGCTTTGGGTGATGACTTTGGAAATTTTATTTCAAATTTATATGAAAAGAATTTTGATGAATTTTATTTCACTGCACTTCACTTCCTTTGGAACAAGGCATATCTTTATTCTTTAACATTCTATAAAAACTGTCTGAATTTTATTTAAATTGGTTATGAATGCCGGTTTCATAAAGCAAAACCATGATTCACAACTACTTTTCTTTCCAAAAGATACAAACCTCCTTTTTATTTTTTTTTTGTCTTTTAGTTTTATAGAGGCTTGGGTGGCTTGGCTGACAATTTTTTCCAGGCTATTTAACTTTGAAATTTATTTAAATCATTATTAATAAGTAGCCTGCTAAAAAATGCATTTTCACCTAACAGTTTCTTAACTTTTTACATGTTTAAATTTGCAGTCAACAAAAAGATTGTGGCTTTTTATTACTATTGCAAAAGACCCCAATTTTTCAATGAGAGCATGTTTAATATGAAAATTATAATTTCAGTAAACATATGAAGTAAGCAAAGCAGAGAGTAAAAATAGAGTAATACAACACAGCATTGCGGTGTAAAGAAATTAAGGTTGGAGAAATTATTCAGGGGTCATCAGTAATTGCAAATTTATTAATGAAAATTTTAATGCTTGTTCTAGGAAGGAAGATGACAGATTCAGAGCTGTAATGGGATTTAAATTATTTTCTGCTTCTCTTTCAAAATAATAATGGTGATGTTAAAGAATAAAAAACATGTCTTCTTCTGAGGAAAGGTAAGTTTGTGCTCACAAAAGGTCAAGTGCGACATCCTAAAATAATGCTCCTGTGTTGGTATGAAAGAAAATGCTAAATTGGAGGCACTGGGGCAAAGTTGCTTGTCTGTAGTGGGATATGGGGATATGATTCATTCTTGGCTCCAGGGGGCCAAACACCCACCGTCTGTAGCCATGGTCTTCACCTAATCTGCCCCATTCCAATTGCCCATCTTTCCATGCTGTCCTCCCTTTTCATTGTCACACCTTTTATTCCATCTCTTTAGGTCCCTGAATCATCTTCCTTAACTCAGTTCATTGGTCTGAAAAGGTGGGGATTATGTAGAGCTACTGGTGAGACCCGTCTACCTTGTGCAGGAAGCTGCATCCCAGGCCGTGGGGGAGCTTTGTTCCTTTTATTCCCTTCCTTATTCCTGCTCCCCATGCTCCTCTGCATTTTATACCTTATATTTTATGTGTTGCTGGGAACTGGAAAAGACACCCTCCTTACTGCTCTCAAGGGTGAATGGCACTCCCCTGCCCACCTCTGTGGGAGGCGTGGGGAATCCCTCACCCTCCTTAATGCTACAGGTCATGGTCACTTGTGAATCCCAAGGATAAAAGGAGTGATGTTTGGGTCTTATTTCCAGTAGAGCTGATATCTCAGACTTCCTATGACATGTTGTGTTTTTTTTTCTACTAGTTCCTACAACTGGTCTCTGATTGCAGCCTTCAGCTTAGGTATTATTAATAAAGATCATGTTTTCTACACTTCAAATTAGCTGTCAGCTGGCCTACTGCAATTTTTGGTCAGAGACAAGATGTCTCAAAGCAGTCATTCATCTTTTTTTGTCTATAGAACGCAAGATGTCAATCAGAGCCCACCTAAAGATAACAGAAGGGATCCTATTGATTTCACTGGGCTTAGGATCACAGGTTGTGAAGTCCTAAACATGGTGCAAGTCAAGAAAAAAAAAATAGTATTTTAGCAGCATGGTGGTGCAGGATGGAGGAAAGAGAGCAGAAGGCCTGAAAGACCAAGAAAATCTCTTAAGACCCCTAAGAAGGTCTGCTGTAGCCCAGGAACAAGATACAAACCTCCCAGCTCTAGCCTGTGCTGCTGTAATGTGAGCAACAGCCTTTGCTTCCATTATGGGACAGAAAAACATATAATTAAAAAGCAGGGCAAGAAGGACACAGCCCATGTGCCAGGCAAGACAGTGGCTGCATTTGTTCCAAGCTGGTAAATAGATCTGTGCAGACAGGCATAGGGACTATCACTTCCTGTGGAGGGCATCTCATGGGGCAGCTGGCAGGCTGCAACTCTGTGTTCGATCCTGTGTTTCCCCAGGGAGATGCGGACCAGGGCACACGTGCCAAGGAAGCCACTGCCCCATGGGTGCCTACCTGCACTGGCAGGCAGCAGGCAGAGAGGGTCAGCTGGAGACAGGTGTAAGGGCTTCCCTCTTCCCACAGGGCTGCAAATTTGCCTGTGGGCTGAGCGCTGCATTTTTTCAGTGCATTCACTGAAGCCTGTGGACTTCAGCAAGTCTTTAGGAACATTCTATGTGAACACCACATAGCCCTTCATTCAGCCTGGCAGCAATCAAGGACAAAAAAAACTCTTTAGAATAATTTTGCCTGGTCTGTTGCCCTCACTTGAAATGAAACAGAAAGCATGCTTTTTAGTGGGGTTTTGGGGAGGTTCTTTTTAAGATATTCTGCTATAGCTCACGGACAATTTAGTTTTTGAAAATTAAATGTTACAGGCGATTATCATATGACCTAAGTGTCACTGTTATTTCAGTCACAAGAAAGGTTGAATTTCATGTGGCCAAGATTACTGAGGTTTCAAGAACACCAGTATCAATTCACTGCTACAATTGCCTTACTCCATATTTTTGTTCCAGGGCCATAACCACCATCCTGACAGCTCGCTGTGCCTATTCCAAAGTCCCTGAAACCAACAGCGGCCTCTCCCATGGCTGTTATGGATTTTGCACAGTCATCTGTTTGAATCACTGCATATGCCACAGTGCCACTGACTGCGGCAGCAAGCTGATCAAGGAACTGAAGAAATCCATTAGAAAAACACCAAAAAATACCACCAGCAGTGAGACGCAGCAAACAGCGACAGATGCCGTAACAGCACTGAGCATGGCTGTGGAAGTTTCAGATTCTCATCAGGTTTGGTAACTCTATAGTCTGAAACTCAGTAAGGCATCACAAGTCTCTTTCCCCTCTCCTCTCCTGCCTCTCTGAGGTGGCAAAATTGCCTCCTCACCACAAGATTGGTAGCTAAAAGGCTAGATGTGGCCCTGTATCCCTCAGAGCTGCTGGGCGACACTCCCACTCCAGCTTCCTGGCCAAAAGCTCTGCACATCCTCAAGTCAGGTACAGGATAAAGGAAGTGCTCTCCTCCCTCTACCACTTTGCACCTAACAGGGTGCAGGAAGAGCCAGGGACAGCACAAGGGCAAGTGCATGTGTTTTCTCATTCCACTCTTCTAAGGAGACAGCACAGAAAACAAAAAGGGTGGAAAAGCAAGAGAGGGGATGAGCAAAGCTATCTCTCCCTAATTCAGTCCTTTAAAGGCACTATGATTACAAATGGTCTGAGAGATATTTTATTGCTGAAGTAATAACAGGGAGGGGGTTTGACACTGGGGCACAGGAAGCAGGTCAGATATCTTACAAAAAAGAATTCACTTTCTGAAATCAAAAAACTCATGACTTTCAAGGGATACTGATATGCCTATTTACATGTAACTTCACTACAAGTGCAAAACCTATTGGCCTCATTCCATGACAAATATTCTCAGTGGGTTTAGTCTAGTAGGTATGAAAACTTTCCCACATTCTAGTACCATAATTCTGAAGTTAACCTGTCTGCATCCTTGCTGCATTTTTGGATGCCCACACGTGCCATTCTTCCTGGCTCTACCTCTAGTGCTGGAACAGCAAAGCAGAGGGACACGACTTCAAGAAAAGCCTTAGATGTAGCTCTGGTTCATCTCAGCTCTGCCATAGCCTCCCCAGAGGCCTTTTGTTCGTAGGAGTACATTTTGCATTTCATATTTCAGTTGTAGATGTGTTTTCAGAGCTTTCTCTGCCTCTTTTTGTCAATGATTACAGATAACCTGTTGTGAGTTTGCATTAAATCCCATATCGAGTATGTTTTATTTCGTGACTTTTACATAATAGCTGCCAAGCACCAGGACCAACTCATAATTTATTGCCTACTGCACTCACAAATGTATACTTTCAGAGCAGAACTACTTGAAGCAGACTTCTTGATTTCGAAGAGGGAAATATCATTATTTTATTTCAGGAAAACCATGGATCATCACTGAGTGTGGGACTAGAGAATAATTTTTTTTCAGGGTGTTTATGTTTTGTTTGATTGTTTGTTTGCTTTACTTATAATCCCATATTGGTGAGTGGTACTCACATCATCTCCATAAACAAATGATCTGGAAAGCAACCTGGTGTTTAATTTCCTTAACTCATCAAACCCTCCTCACCTCATACAGCAGCATGCCAATCTGAAACCTTGACTCAATATTCTGAGTAACTGGGGGGAGGAAGGACGAACTGTTGGTTTTTCTTTCCCACTTTTGTTAAAAGGCAACCAAGCATGACTCTTCCTACCCTGACTAACCTGGGTAGGTGCCAAATGGATTTTTCCTTTCTCTAGGCAATGGCTCAGGAATTTCATCCAGCTAGAGCTGGGGCTGTGGCGCGCTCTCTGGCCTGTTCACTTCAGCCTCCCCTTTCTCCACAGTTAATCCCATCTTTCTCCCCATATCCACAATTAGCTGGACTGTACTGTTTCTTGACAATCAGCTTACAAGGGTGACTAAATTCTACCTTTTTCTTCTGGAAACAAAGAGATGTGCCTGAAAGAAAAGCTTCCAGCCACTCATGAAATAAAAAATTAAAATCCTGAGACAGCATCTATGGGAGAAGAATGGATGGCTGGCCAAGACAGTGTGCTGATCTGGCACTTTAAAATTCGATTTCTTTTATGCAGTTCCCAATATTTATCATGGATAGCTAAACTTAAGAAAACATGATTCTCAAAAATACTGAAAAGTCCAAAAGATAAATTTGACGTGCTCATTGGTTAGAGCACCTTAACCACTTTAGTTTTTGTGCCCTACAGGAAATGCCAGGACACAACATATCTGGATTTATCTTGGGAAATGAATACCCTATCCTAATCCTGTAACTACACAATGGCTTTCTATACCAACCAAAATACTTGATTGTCACTGCTTTTCTTATTGAGCAGAAGTACTGTAAACACTTCAGGGATTTCTTCTGCATAAATTTTATCTTTCTTCCTTCTATTTCCTACCAATCTTGTTCTCTTTTGAAAGAGAAAAACAACTTAAAAAAAAAAAAAGAAAACCACACACACAAAGCCAAACAAATAGATTAGCTGAGTTGTACCTCACCACACAAATTATCTTCTGAGGAGTAAGCAATGAAGAAAGCATACAATTTGTAATACTCTATGTTACTTTTGTAATACTCAATGTTACTATGCTTTAAAATCTCACCAAGTATTGAGGAGTTAAAGCTTGCTGTGTGTGCCTGTGACCTGGGATGTTAAGATTCAGCCAGCGTAGCCTGGCTCTTGCAGGAGAGCCCTGGCATGCAGACCCAGCAGCAGCAGCGACTCAGCCCCAGGATCCTGCCTGGCAGCACTCTCCCAGCACGAGCATTTCCCAAACAGAGGAGCCTGCACTTGCTGAAACAAACCTCACTGGAAAATGGCAGCTCAACCCTGAAGCAAAGAAAGCACTTTTAAGCCAAAGCCTCCAATTTCACCTGACAGGCTATTACACTACTTACTCTCAACTGCACTCAGAAAACTCCAAGGATTTCCTGATTCTCAAAAGCATAAACAAGTTTCAGTTTCTCTTTCATTTAAAAAATCTCAGCTTTTCACTCAGCCAGCAACCAACTTGCACTGCTAGATTCTGGGTAAGTTTTCACCATTGGGAAAATATTTTTTTAGATGGTCAGCTGTCCCCACTCCTTTTTTTTGTGTGTTTTTTTTCTCCTCTCCCTAGGAATATTGACCAGCCTTTCACGGAAAGATGGTGTGCTAATGGCCAGTTCCAGTGAAATTTGCTTTACACTTGAGTACATTTTAATATAGCATTGCTTCTCAAAAATTAAAAAATACAGAAAGAATACCACTACCTCTCTGTGAAACATATTGAATACACACTTCAATTAATAACATTAGTTCCCCCACCACCCAAACTTACACTCAACATCATCTTTTCACTGACAGTTCCTAAAGCACATCTTTAAGGATGGCAGAGGTACACATTCATTATTTGTCTATTTTTTTTTTCACACACAAATTGAATACAGGTTACATCCCTGCAAATTTTGTTACCAATAGCATAGGAAAAATAAAACTATAACAAATTGCTTTTATTGCTTCCTTAAACAAGAACTGAAACTTGTCCAAAAAAGCACATGAAAGACTAACTTTGATGACTTGACCTTTTGCCAGGTACAGGGGTGATATAATATAGCAAAAACTTAAATGCGCATTAATAGAGGAATTAGCAACAGGGCATTAAAAGAATGCTTGATTTTAATAGCATAAAGTGGGCTAATTGGTTCATTGATTGCTTGCACTAAAAACAAAGCAGATTTTCAATGGAAATAATACATGACATTTTATATCATCTTGTCTCCCAGCTCTAGGTTCATCAGGCCTGATTTGATCAGTGGCACAGTAATTAAGCATGGCCTTGAAGAAGGAGTATCATTTATTTGGTACAAGAATTATGAGTACACCAGGGAATCACTTTTGTCTTTGTTTTTTTTTCCCTTAGGATGTAACACAGTTTCCCTTGAAACCATCAGGAACTTGGCTAAAGGTTAAGAGGAACCAAGACCAGTTCTTACAGGTCACATTGTTTCTGGCTGGATACTGGGGAAAAACTGACCCTTCCGAGTGACACCTGTAGTTCTAAAACACGCTGCTTTTACCCAGCCAAGGGTTGGCTCAGCACAGCGCACACTTGTGGGGTACGAAAGACTGTGGGCCCACAAATGTAGGTGTGGCCAAGATCCTTGGTACACTGGCCAGTGCTGGGAGCAGGGATTGGCCACCATTTCTGGACTTCTGGTCTTCTCTGATCAGGTGACTGAACCTGGGAGCCAACGTCATCACTGGGTTAGGTCAGCTCACCAGCTTGACTTTCCCTGGCTGTTGCACCTGGGACATCAAGATTAGCATTTGTTCCTGCATCCTCTATGGGGGAGGCAGGCATGGGCTTTAATGCAGATGAAACACAGCTTGCTCTTCCACAGCCACCCACCTCTTCTGTAGTTACAATGAAGGGAAAAAAAAAAAGGTGTTTTTATTTCAAAGTCTAACTTTGTGTCCTGACTCTCCACAAATACTTTCATTTAGCCAAATGACACATTTTACTCAAGTACAGACCAGAAGAAAGGTGAATGTAAGGGAGAGATCTACCAACTTACCGAAAGCTCCCTTTCGAAAGCCATGCATGAATCTCTTTTAAATGTATTACAATACAGCCTCTGTTTACTTTAGGCAAACAGAAAAACTCATCATGGAGCACTCATTTTCGCAAGCTAATCAAGAACATTAGGTCCCAACAGATTCATTTAATAGAAATATAATAGGCATTCCTGCTTGCCTTTAATCTTGCCCAGCTGCAAATGCTAAAATGAACAGTGTATTAACCCTGCCTTGGAACAGAGATTCTTTCACAGCTGATATCATCCCTCTTATGGCTTATAAACACTCCAGGCTCCCTGTATGTAAACTTTCCTGGCTTTCACTCTTTCCCCACAGCAGAGGAGAGTAGAGAGGAAAGGAAAGGAGTGGAGAGGACAGGATGCTCCGGATCGCATGCAGCTATAATGGGGAGGAATAGGTGAGGTCTAAAGGGAGGGCTGCCTGTCAGCAGAACAAAATGCAGTGCTGCCACCCAAAAACAAGGCAAAGGTAAAAGGTGGGTGGGAGAGTGAGTTTTGGGGCACTTAGGGCAATAGATGGGGGCTTTTCATGCATCACCAGCCACTCCCTGCATGGCTCTCCCTGATTTACCAGTGCAAGACAAGGTAGTATGACAAGGCCATTCACGTGCTGACATCAAATATATGAGATTTTTCAAGCAAATTGAGATCTTAAACTGTTCACGGATAGCAGAACTAGCATTAGAACGCTAAACAGAAAAAAAAAGCCTATCATATTTCATAATGTATGTCATAATGAACAAAAGCCTTTAAAAAAAAAAAACGGTTTTCACTGTGCTAAAGTAACAATCTAGACTTGTTGTAAGTATGTTATTCTTACAAGTAGTTCGCAGTTATTCTTGAAGGCAAGTCTTGGAGTTTCCTTAGCATAGTGCTGCTGGGGAAAATTTTCAGCATGTCCATCTTCATCTCTAGCCTGAAGGGAAATATAATGGCCTATTTAGGGACTTACAAATAATGGAAGGAAAAAAAAATAGCTAAAAGCATAACAGCTCAGATCATTAAAACAGACGGGAATCCCAAAATACAACATTATTTAAAAGTTTCTTTAAATATTCAGTACACCTTTTAGATATGAGAACTTGGGATGCTGTTTTCTTACATAGCTTAGGTTGAACATGCAAATTCATTGTGGTGTAATAATTAGAACAACAAAAGACAAACCCAAAATGAAATATTTGAGCTGGAAACTGAGTAACTCAGGGTTTCAATTTACTCCATTGCATTTTTCAGGATTACGTTACATATGTACTCATTTAAACTTTTTGACATGCTCAAGCGATCCTTAGATAATGTACTTGTGTTTTCAGTTTAACAGCAAGGCCCAAACAAAAAAGTTTTCATACTCATGATTTACATGTAATACTATTATAAATAAATGGATTCCCCCTCCATGTTTAGGTGAAGCTTTGAAAGGAGCAATCATCTAGCAAGAACAATGATCCTTCAGTCAAACGCGGTCAAAATATTTAATGACAAAGATGCATTAAAAGTCAGTGGTTGTTTGGAACTACGCTTTAATTAAGAAAGCTGAAGTTTAAATGGAGACATTATCAGAGCCCATTAGCAATCCTGCTTGCATATAGTATTTTTCCCTTCTCATCTAGAGTGTTTTCTGCTTTTAAGTTAAAGCAAATGGGAGAAGCAGGTGAAAGGAGGAGTGTCAGCAATACACTCATTACACTGTTCATTTGAGTGACACTTGCACTCCGTTCCGCTCCATCTCATCTGATTCCTGACTGTTCGCTCTCTCCCTCTCACAGCCTCCCTAAATTCACAGCTGAGCTGTCTCCCTCACATATGGCTTGCATATAATTATGTACATTCCATTTTACACTGCATTAAAATGATGAGTTCCTGGCTCCCTGCCAACCTATTTAAATCAGCCCCTGACCAAAGAAGCAGGGGAGAGGAGGAGGGCAGAGGCGGCATGACCAGATCAGGAGCAAGGGGAGCAGGCAGAGGCAATGGGGTGAGGAGCAGGTAGTGCTGCTCCCCACCCCTTCTGATATTCCATGTGTGTGTCCCTGGGGGGGAGCAGAGCGGTCCAGGGATGCCCAGGTGCAATCCAGGCACACCTCGGAGGTTGCAGCAGCGCTGGCATATTGTTCACCCCTCTCTCAGCGTGAACTGCCTGTCGTCATGTGTCACACACCCAGTGCCCAGGCTTTTCAGTGTTGGCATTTATGAAAGATATTTACACCTTGTAGGCTCTGTGACTTGTTTGTCTTCAAACAGGCTTCTGCCTCTCTCTGAGGAGAGGGAGTGGGAAAGGGGAGACGTGAGTTAACAGCACTGTTGATTTTTAGGAAAACATGAAGGGTCTGCACTTCAACAAAAGCCCTTTGACTCCAGGAGGCTTTGACTCAAGCCTCTGCTTGTCATCTGTGGGGTGTGAACATAATTTGCCCAACAAAAAAAAAAAAGAAAAAGAAAAAAAAAAAAAAAAAACAAACCCCAAACATTTTTAACAGTGCAAAATTTGTCAAAAAGTGTATTTTGCGACAAACCTACTACTGACAATGATTATGAGAGGCAGAAAGTGGGAGATGAGTTTATTCTGTATGTTTCCTAGTAGCTTGCAGATGTTTTCTCTCACTGCCCTCAACAGTTGTAGATTAGAAAATGCTTACAAAACCACAAGGAAGAGACAGATGACTCCTGAGTACCTGAGATGATTTTTTTATTGACAAAGGTTTAAATGTGTTCTTCTAATTATCAGTTTGAAACTGAAACCTCTCTTATACAATAATTCTACCTCTATGCTGTGTGGAATACAAAGTCCAAGTTTGATCGTGTTTTGTAAAAAAAAACACCAAATTCTCATTTTGAAAACAGATGTTGCCCTTTCCTTTCCTCCTTGAAGGAATATGGGTAACTCACTGAAGCTCTTCCAGGTCATCTAAAAAACAACCAGGGGATGAATTCCTTAAAAATGCCTTGCACAAACAGAAACAGATCCATCAGCTTGGGATCATGGATGCTAATAGGATGCTCAGTGACAGACAGCTAGGGAGATATTGGTAGGGCACAGGTGTGTAGGGCTCCAAACGCTGTTGGTGCTCCCAGACCCCTGAAATTTTATCTTGGCACTACTGCTAGACATTGTGGCTGTGACGGCTGGCACATTGTAACCTGCCAGTGACCCTCTGGAGCTTTATCATGTTGCACACATACACCTTGTAAAATGAAATTGATATCAGGGTCTTTGTAGTGCATGTGTCAAAATATAGAGACAAACCCCACTAACCTTGACCCGCTTACCAAAATTGCCAGCTATACAAAGGTTATTTGCCCCTGTTGATGGCAACAAGACCCCATTCCTACTTATCCAAACCTTACTTTATTTATTTTGGATGTCCCTAAAATTTTCTAGTCTTAAAACCTGTTTAGCTACGTACTGCTGTAATTTACTCAGGCAGCAGAAATACCCCTAATTTAGCTAGGTGGTTCTCATTGCTAAAAACACCTATTCTGCGCAGCCAGGGGTAATTCAGCAGTTGCTTTGCATTAATTCACGACTACCATCTTCCGGTTGTAAATAATTTGCAGAAGGAAGCATTTTTAGACTGTTCAGCACTGTTCTAAGTGTATTAAAAAAAACTGGCTCAGAGTTTATCTCACAATGGTAATATTGTGATAGGCCTGTGCCTACACTGACCCATTCTCAAATGTGACTGCCTCAGTTCCCCAGCATCTCAAGCTCCCTTGCAGCAGGCTGGCATCTACAACTTTGCCATCAGGCTTGGCTGTCATGGGATGCTATTGTTTAAAAGGAAGCAATTCCAAAAAAACCCAAGCCAAATCTGTGATCGCTCTTTTTTTTAAAATGCTTTAAAACTGCTAAAATCATTATAGAAATGCTCTCATCAAAAAATGCATGTCCAAACTGCTAGATGTGATTGATTGTATATATGTAATACACAGTACAACTACTCTCACAGTACATTTTGTTCCAGGACAAAAAAGACTTCAACTCATGTTCTGAGACCTTGAACCATGGTTAGCACTGGTAGTTTTATCAGTGTAAAACTGCTGCAGTTTCACTGTGACAGGTCTCTCCTGAGATTTACTGAATCTCCTAATTCAATACCCTATACTGGCACTCAGCCGCCTTCCCATCAGCTGCATGGGATCCAAGGGGAAACCTGCCCGTCCCCACCCCCTGGGACACTGGGCTGGACACTTGACAAAGACAGTGGCACACACATTGCTTCAGCTGCTACAGCTAGAATAGAGCACATTGCCCAAGAAGCAGTATTGGCATTGAAGATCTAGTGAGGAAACTGCAGTTGACTTGGTGGAGCTGGTTTGGTTGTAAGGTCAGCCTGATGATGGGTTGCACGGGAAATCATGGCCTTTAATTGCAGGTTAGATATCAGGAAACCCTTCTTAATGACAGGTACAGCAGAGCACAGGAGCAGATTGCCTAAGGAGACTGTCAAAGCCCCATCACTGGAGTTTTTTAAGAGCAGATTAGGTAAACATCTGCCAGAAATGACATGCAAGGAGTAGTTCCTGATGTGGGGAAGCTGGACAGATGAGAACATCTCCTTTCCTAGGTACTTTTCTTTTTTGCTTTCCATCACTGGGATTTGAAAGAACAGGGCAGTGGGTAAGAAAAAAATTATTTTAAAAAAAGAACAGAAAACAGGATCTGAAAGGACCTCTGAAAACAGCACAGCATTTGATGTTCAGAGATATGCATACTCATTAATAGGTACATGATGGCAACTACCTTTGGCTACAGAAACTGTGCTATTTGTTTATAAGCCAACCAGCCTATATTTGTGAAAGATGCCAATAGTTTGGAAACAGACTATATATTCAGTCAAGATTCCTTTTTTCAACACAACAGAGGAAGAACAATCTACAGCAGAATTTCCTCCTCTCCAAAGTGCATGGATATTTGTTCCTCCTTATTCTCAGAGAAAAATTATCTTAATACAGACAGAGGATTTCTTAGCTTCAAGTCTAAGTCTTTTAATGCAGCTTTAGCCTTGGGAGAGGAAATCTGTGCTTATATTTTAATATTAAGGGCAGGATCTTATGATAGTGTAAGTCCCAAGGCAGGTTGAACCAAATAATTTATTAAGAAAGAGCTTGTTAATGCAAAGCTTCCACTAAAATGGGACAATGCATGTGCAATGAAATCCTACTGCTTAGTCCACAAAACTTTGATGCCACTCAACCAAAAACACCTAACATCTATTTTCCAGGAGATACAGTCACCTGAGTAATGCAGAGTGACAGAATATTAGCCTCCTTACTCAGGATAAAACTGCCACCTAATTTCCATAAATGTCCTTTAAAACAGAAGAAACACGGGACCATTACGCCCAGACACGTTAGAGGCAAGCATTAGTTGGATGTCTCTGGTAGGACCAAAAATAAGCCCAAGATGTTGAACAGTGTTGCTATAGAAGTGCAGATAACTGCATCAAGGCTCCTGTCCTATGGCAATGACCAGAGGAAGTTCACATCACCCTTAATACTCTTGTCTCTGGAGACTGGCTGCAGATGGGAACTGGAAGCTGTGTTTCCATTTCCATCACAAAGGTTATCTCTCCCTTCACTGAAACTCGAAGGAAATCCTCGGGGAGACCCTAATCCTTGAAATTCTAGTTCCTGTGCAATTCTGATGTCCCAGATAATCAATTATCATGCTCTCAACATTCACTGTACCAGCAACAGTAAAAATAGTACTCAACTTCCACCTGCTGGGTATATTCTTCCCAGAAATATGAACATGCTGTGGGTTGGGTGGAGCGGGAGCCCATCATCAGGGTGCTGGTTTGTGCTGGAAATGGAGTAGGGTCAGGGAAGACAGTGTAGAGAGGATGTCCCCTGGGTTCAGCAACCACACAGTTATAGGAGCGAATGAGCCCTCAGCTCAGGAAAAGTCTTCCCTTGGGGAAAGCTTCCTCTAATGTTTGATGACAGATTTGCTCGTCACAAGAATTTCAGGATTTTCCTGAATCACAGAGTGATTCAATAAGTGATATTTATTAGCTTGTTGCCTCTCTAGTTGCATTCTTATTCACTAATCTCACAAAAATTGTAATATTTTGCCACTCCAAGCCCCTAAATTCTCCTCAAGCTCTTTGAAAATGTCCCAGGTATTTTGAAACATGTCAAAACAATGTTTCATGAAATCTCCCAACACTCAGATCAGTGAAAAGAAAGTATCTAAAACCTACACACACATTGTTTACCACATCATTATAATTTATGTTCCACAAAAATTGAGGTTAACCCTTTAGCCTGACCTCTGGTGACCAGCCCAGGTTAGAGGTGACCACCCTACCCAATATTTTCCAGCCTTGGTCTCTTTACCAGCAGTGACTCTTTACACACTTGGTAGTGGTCTATGGAGAGCTTGCAGGTCACATGCTACTAACTCCCCTTGTTTCCAGCTGCTAAAATGCATTAAAGACAGCTAAAAATACATTAAATACTTTCCTAATGTTATTTTTCCATGTAAGCAACTGCTGTAGCCACCACAGGAATGTTATTTGATCGCCAAGGGGAGGGGAAGTGGTCCGCGAGACAATCTGGCTACTGGAGGTGATCTACAAAGTTAAAAAGAAATTGGGAGTATGCCCTCTTATAGCTTCTTTATTAAGTATGCAAAGGAAAACAGAAGGGGTTTTGCTGATTTGCTAGCTCCTCTCCTCCTGCCACCCCATGCCATCCCAATGCTCACACAAAAACATGTAGCAACACATGTGCACATCACCACCTATTATTTAAGTTAGGAACTGAGATCTTGTTTATGCCGGAAGCAGTCGTCAGTGAACAGAAACCGGCAGAACAATATTGCTGTGGCAAGCCAACATGCAGCTCTTCCCAGGTCCTGAGAAGTGGGTGTACCACTGGTAACAGGTTTGTGCCATTTTGTTGCCTGTGATCTATCCATAGATTTTCTTGAAATCTCTTCTTGGCATTCAGCTGCTCCTGAGTTCTATATATTACAGTACAGACTGCACAACTGCGGAATCCCTTTCGCAGAGTGAAGCTGCATGGTGCCCAGGAAGGAGTAAACATTCCCCTGCAAGGATGCAGTACCTAAGCAGAGCTCGAGGTTCAATTCCCTGAAGGCATCCTCAACAAGACAAGGGTCCCTATCATTGTCATATCTATTGTTCACAGCTGCTCATGCCTTACTGTGACCTGTCCACTACAGACAGTGATGAATCTAGACCCAAATTCTAACCTTTGTTCAAATTTTAGTTGCTATTTCAAAAGCAAACACAAAATCTGGTAAGTAAAACACTAATGCAAACTGGACTGAAAAAAACACCCTGAGTCCACATATTTAAGAAGGCTCGGTGTGAAAATGACTTCAGAAGCCAGTAATCTGGCTAGCATGATTAAGCCCAGAGAAAACACATGATTCTGAATATCCTGCAAACCTCTGCATTGTGCTAATAGAAGAAATACTTACTGACTAGTCACCAGGTCAAACCTGCTGTTCTACCTAAACCCAACCCACACCACCTCACTGTCCCTTTCTGAACATATTTAAAATCTCCTGGCAAAGAGGTAGTTTGCCAAGAAAAGCTGACCCAGAAAAAATGCATTACAACAAAGAAGGAGAAGATGCCAATCTGTGGAATGATAGGGCAATGTCTCTGAAATTATGCTTGTCAAAGCAACTGAGGACTGTCACATTTATTTTCTTGACTAAATGAAGCAAACTGAAATATCCAAACAAATGTCCCTACATATCTGAAAAACAGTTATTTAAGGATTAATTTTTTTTTTTAACGTTTGTCTTCCACAGGCTCTGAATGGTCCACCTTTATGGATTAAATTTTTCACTCAGAATTTTATGACATAAAATTATCCACAGTTTATGTTTAAAGTGCAAACTCCAGACTCTAATAATGTAAGGAATATTAGAAACAAAAGGAAATATGCATTACTACTACTCTAATGTCTGCTAAAGTAATAACTTCCATCCTACTGCATTTAAAACTTACACCTAAAAAAAAAAATAGAAGGATTCAGCTTTCTGGATTCCATAAACCTTTTTCTCCCCTTCTCCCAGTTTTGTTTCATATACTTTATAGAAAAACCCTGCTAGACTTCTCATCCTCCCAAGCAAAAATCAAGATTTTCCTTTCATACTGTTTGCAATGCTGTAAATTTATATTCCTTTCTTCCACAGTCATAAAATGCCTAGAGAAAACCTGGTAATCACCTTCTGTTTCCCAATACACCCAGAAAGAGCAACTGAAGTAAAAATAGCAGTGTCTACTGCCCTGGATCACTCCTCTAATTTTTATGGGAAGAGGAGCAAAAGAATTGAGATGTTAAATTACTCAGGCTCACAAGAGATCCAAAGTGGTACAGCCTCAATCCAGTTGCTCAAGTTGGGAACTGCCTAATGTTCTCAAATGAAAACTCTCCGTTCAACCTCATATTCCCATTGCATTCCAGACTTACAGACCTTTTCCTTCCTCTGTTAGCTAATAATCAGGCACTTTCTGCAGCTTTCCTGCCTTCCTCAGGACTGTGCTACCCTTTCCCTGACAGTACATGGCATGGTGATATATGAGAAGTGTTCAGGTGGCTGCCTCAAAAGCTAATTTTTCAAACTGCACAAACCTTTAACCATATCATAAATTTTTAACAACCAGTTCAGAATTGTCAAAGAATAAATATGATAACAAACACATAACATTGAGATAATTTGAAATAAACTTTGTTTATTGCCCCTTTGAATGGTTTTTCAAAAAGTCACAGCTGCATGGAACCTTCATAAAAGTGAACCTATTCTAGTAATCTCCCTCCTGATTCATGGCAGGTCTGGTCCGGAGACACTAATGGACTGTGCCTGACAGTTATTGCAACACAGTCAATACACAGCCTAAAATATGGCTAGGAAAGAAATGAAAATATACTACAGACTTCCCAATAGCTTCCATTTCTGTAATGGGTAGCTTGTAGTTGATATGCTTTCCCTCTCTCTTCACATTCCTTGATTATTATAATTTATGAGATAAAAGCGTTTTCCAAAGTATTCTTTATGTTTCAGTGTCAGGTAGATCCCTTGTCACTGCTGCCTTTTCTACAAGGGTACCCCAGCCCAGATGAAAGACTTGGGCATAGGGCAAGCACACATTTCCAATGAGTCTGCCAGAGAAGCAGGGAGACAGCAAAACAAAACACAACATCAAGGAGAAGGAAGGGGGAGGTGGGGGAAAGGAGAAAAAAGGAAACAAAAGATGAAAAAAAAAACCCTTAAATATTGGTTAGGGTTAGCAAAGGCTCACAGACCAAACAAATCACTGTCCCTAGTGAATTTGTTTCCATGCATCTGCTTATTTCAAGCCTTGGCATTGTAAATACCAGAGCAACAATGCGGATTTTCTCGCATTGCAGTGTCACATATAGGCTTAATCATCTTGACTCAGAGCATATTTTTTTAAGCAATTGCAGGCTGGTTTAATGAACTTCTCTCCCACTGGCTTTTATAGACTAGTCATGATCAACATACCATTAAGATAAACCCCGCACCCCATCCCTCCCCTCTCTGACAGCTTGCCTTATTTGCCTCACAACAGTCAATATCCAATTAAGAGCCAGCGGATTTGATCGATAGAGAAGGTAACAATAAGACTTGAACAGCTGGTGAATTCTACATCTATTCTTTTTCTTCAGTTCCCATCTCTGTGGCATATACACAGTTCTGTACCTTGAATAAATGCAGAGAAGGAAAAACAATGACCAGATCTGGCTGGTAAAGGTTCCCCTTGAGTGGGCTGCATCTGCACCTACTGTGCAGCAATAAATGCTTGTCTGGGGTCAGTGCAAGAGAGGCAGGATCATATTCTCTGTATTTTCTGTGGCCTTTTAAAGAGAGAAAATAGAAATCTCTTCCTGCTCTGGTTACGAGCGACATGTCACTTGTGCCATTCACACATAAAAATGGAGGGGCTGTAATATTATTAAAGCAATCTTTTATGAGCTGGGCCAAGAAATTACTGATCTGGAGAGTGGGGCAAAAGCCAATAGGCATGGAGTGTAGGCAGGAAAATGGGCAAGGAGGGGGTGAAAGAAAGCAGGGGAAGCTTTAATAGAAATGGCACATTCTACAACCTTAATATCATCTCCCAGTCTTTCTGCCAATGATGAATGTCTACAATAAAAGGTGGGATAGTGGCAGATATAAGCAGGAAAAAGCAAAACCTTGCTGGGGGTGAAGAGCATTCATTATAATTCCCAACAGCCCAGCTTGAGGTCAGAGACTGAGGTCACAATATTGCCAACAGTCTTGGGGTATAATACCAGGTACAGTACTTCTTCCTTGCCTTCCACCACCTTTTTTTGAGGCTTTTATTCAATGTTTTACTTTCCAAGACATTTCACAGAGTAATAGGCTGATATATTCCAAGTGGGGTAGCCCTCCTTTTCCAGCGTTTCCACTCCACTTTAAATAAGAAGTCTTGACCATGGGGGATGCCACTCTCTCAATGGCAAATAGGACCTAATCCAAACATCTCTGAGCTTGCTTACAACACTGATAGAAAGTTATTCCTAAATCACAAGTGGTGTGCCTGTGTTCTCTACTGCCCACTGCAACCCTCTGTCATTTGGAGGGATTCCAGTAACATATATCATGTCTAAAACCAGGAAACTGTCTGTTCAAACTCATAAGGAAGTTTGGAGCACACAGATCTTTTCAGGCAATGGGAAGCAACTGACTAGAATTTATCTTCCCGACTTGTCTTGGTATTTGAGAAGCCCCATTCTGAGTTTTCTCCTTTCTGTCACAATAAGATGAAACATGCTGAAAAACACCTCTGTCTTCACAGCTCCCTTCATGCCATGTTCCACAGGGTGCAGTTGTAGGTAGATCCTTCACCAAGATTCTGAGTCTACAGGAATCCACTTCCAACTGTTCACAGCAGACTCCTATGTGTTTGCCCCTTGTATAGCTCCTACTCACTAATATACTTTGCAAATACTTAGCCAATAACTTTGCTTACAGCTTTGGCCTTCTTTATTGTTCCTCACAATTCACTGGACTACTCACTGTCACCTCAAATGTGTCACACATTGTGAAGTCTGGCTGATGGCCTGTGCAATAGGACTGTCTCATTTTCCTCAAAAATGCAGCTATTGCTTTAACAGGGAAGCAAAAAGATGCAGCTATGACATTCCTGTGCAAACCTGGTACCACAGCTACAGAGCTGGGGGCTGTCAAATCACACACCTGCACAATGAGTGCCCCATAGTCCTCCATTCAAGGGCTGGGCTTGAAGCAGATTGCTGGGCTTTGCAATACTCAGATACCAAAGTACTCCTCATGTTTCTCCACTCCCAGGCTGTAAATAAAGTGCTTGCCTCTTCAGTCACCAGCACACAGACTTACCTATCTCAGTTTAGGCCAAGATTGTCCCTGTCTAAGCAAAGTCTGGAGAAACCTAAGACAATGTGGCCTTTGGTCTTTCATCTATCATGCACAACTCCCCAAAGTCCCCTTTGTTCAACCAAGATGTAGAGGTCTTTGTCTTGGTCACAGAGGACATTGCAGTAGGAGGCAGCACGGCTTGGAGGAAGCTGGTGCACTTATTACTATCATTATACGGAAGTACCAATGCATCAAGTTAAATAAACACTTTAAGCACATTCTTACTTTACTGAATATTGCTGCTCTCTGAAAAACTACACACAATTTTCTATTCTGTACCTGATTCCATCAAAATTGAAGACAAGCCCAGTTCTCTTGCATGCATCCAGACTGCTTTGCATTGGGCATCAACTTTGTAAAGTGAATGAATTGTTTTGAACTCTGTTGTTCTTAGAGCACTTTTTCCATCTGTGCCTAAAGATACTCTAAAGTGAAGAAAGCACTTGCTTGCCCTTCATACAATCACACAAGTGAAGTAAAGCACAGGGAAAGACCAGAGCTAGCAAGATAACCACTGGGGTGGTAACAGATGTTCAGCCTAAAATAAGATTGAGGCCAGTAGACAGGAAAATCTGTCTGTGTTTCCCACTACTAGTAGCAGGAGGAGCACTGTGGTGATAACCATCATTGTGTCTTCATTAGCAACAGGCTGGTCAGAGAGAAAATAAGCTGAGGCATTGACTTTTCATATCTAAAGTGTGAATTCCAGGAACAGAATGACAATTGAAATTACTTACATCTAACTATGTAATTAATGTTTGCGTCAGTTTATTACAAGCATCTTCACCATTCCTGCTGTGAAATGCAACTTAGTGACTTCTTTTTGTGGGGAACGAGATGGAACAACCATTTGTCTCACTTGCATTGTTTATATATTAATCATTAAATTGTTACTAATATTATTAATCTGATTATCCTAATTACATGTCTTCTGTCTTTTTACAGTAGCATTCCTTCCAGAATTAGGCTGCTTCACACATCTCAATTGTTCCTCTCTCTCTTGGTTTAGAAACCTGATGGAGGATCACTGGCATCAGAGAAAGGTGAAACAAGTATTGAGCTTCCTAAGCTGCAACATCAGTTCCTTAGCAGGAAGGGGAAATCTATGAGTGCTCTTTAACAACCAACACACTTCTCAGCATACACTGGCAGAACATTTCACACAGCAGGAGGCAAGGTTTAAAAAAATTGGACCACTATAATCCTTTAAAAGCAGCCAGGGTCTCCTTCTGAAAGTCTAGGTCATGTGCCTGGCACTGCCTCATATGGTGTCTCTCTTCCACCATTTGTTTATTTGCTTCTGGCAGTTTTGGCAGTGAGGTATCAGAGTGAAATGCACACCACTCCATACATATGGTGGGAAGAATCTAGTGCATCAGTTGAATGCATACTGTACTGTATACACATTCTGTTTTATCTCTTAGCACAGCTGTGCTGTAAAAGCTTACAAAATGTGAAGCCTTCTGTGCAGCAAAAACATCGACAGGAGAAGCTGGCCTGTAACTTATTAGGTTGTGACACAAGCCAAAAAAAGCCAGAGTTACAGCTGACAACTCCTGGCATCGTGATTAAAAGCACAGTGGCTCAAGTTAAAGGTGGAGTGTCAGCCCTAACTTCATGTTTTGGACTTTTCTCTGCCATGGGTCACAAATAGCATCGCTGGTTTGTTCTAGGACAATGACTCCCAATCCTGGTGCATGGCTTCCAGCTAGCGACTGAAGTAAACAGGCAAATCACTCCCCTGGTGCCCTGCTGTGCTCACAGGTAGCCTGCACTACGAAGGGATTCAAGGAAGGGGTGATCAAGAGCCAAAAAGTGACTGCGCCTCTATTCCTCACCCAGCACAGCAGCCTTCAAGCTGGGATCAGTCCTGCATTCCCTACTCTCCCAGCAAATTGGGCTGAAGGTAGTAGAAACACATGGTGGAAAACTCTTCTGTGCTGGTTGGAGCAGATGTCTCGTAGATTTTTTTTTTTTGCTACAACCTTGAAACAGGAACTCTTTTTTTAAATCTGAATAAGAAAAGCCACTCTGAGTCAGATCTAAGGTACCCCAGCTCAGGTCTGTCTCCAGTAGTGGCCAGTATCACTCTCTTGAGCAGAATCCAAGGAGCAATGGGCTACCAGTTCTTCCAGGGGTACAGACCCGTCCTGAGGGCAGCAGGAGCAGGTGTATGAGAGGTTTGATAAGTGAGTTTGGCCTGTATGTCCATGGTTTATGAATTTTTTTACATATATCTCAGTGTGCAGCACTGAACTAGGTGAGGTTGTAGTACATCTCCTTCCCTACCTACTGATGGACTCCATATGTGCTTGCATGTGTAGGCAGAGGAAGTGTGGTAAGCAAAAGCAAGAAGGTAAACACAAGGTGAGATAGCATAATACTGGAGACATCATATTTGCTTCCTGATCTGATAGGATTGAACTCTTTTTGCAGCTGAGTGCTGGATCTGTCAGGGTTGACTTGTTTGCTTCCTGTGCATGCTGCGAGGGCTCCTTGGCTGGAGAAAAGGATCCCTTCTGTTCAACCCTACTGCAGTCTGAGATGATACCAAGTCTCAAAGCGGGCTTCTGGCTCCAGCAGCTTCCTTGACAGATACTTGTTGTGTCTATTGTGAGAGGTTGTGGAGAGCACCTTGCAATGGGAGATCACACTGGCATCCCACAGGCACTTAGCTGGGGGAATTGCACTCTTCAATTCCTCACACAAACTTATTTTTCTCAGGTAGGAGTCCACCTGATTCCAAGGGGAAACGAGAGCTTAACCAGCCTGTCAACTAGAGCTGAGAGCAAAAGATATCCCACAAGGAAGCTTTCTTCTAACCTCTACCACATCCCTCAGTTGTGAGAGGGCTTCCCTCCTCCAACAGTCATGAAGGCACCCCTAAACTCAGCTGTTCCTTGGGGCTGCCCAAAAGGCATCACAGGAGTCCTGCAACAGGGGACTGGCCCTCAGCCCAGTCCCACTGCAGTCCTGTGCCTGTGGGGTTCCCCTGGGAGGATGACTGCCTTGCACTGTGTGTCGCCACAGGGGATGAAATACAACCCCCCAGCTAAGTTTAGCTTTTCTACCTCACCTTGTGTGAGCACAGTTACATGGCTTTGCCACTGCCCTGTGTCCACTGCCTTCTTCTCTAGCCCTGGGGGTGATACGCTGGCTACTCCATGGCAAAGGGCAAGGGGGACGTGGCTGTCACACTTTGGAGGGGACACAGACAAGAAAGAGCAATGTAAGGCTCAGCCACACATTTTGTCATCTCTCCTATCAAATATATGAAAATAGAAGCAAGGAAAGAGGAAAATAACAAGTTCTTGCCTCAAGCAATACTTGCTGCTGATGTTAATTCATTTTCAACAACTGACTTCAATTGCATCTCCACAGTGGATAAACCTCCTTTTCCAAAAGTTATTTTAAATACAGGGCATACTCCTCCTTAAAACCAGGCCATGGTCTGCACTACAGGAAATAGTATCAGTGAAGGGGAATCAGAGATTTGGCACAGCTCTGATGTAAGATATTAAATAACAAGGACTTAGCCACTGGGAAAAAAAAAACAAAACAAAACAAAAACAAAACAAAACCAAAACAAACCAAAAAAAAAAAGAGGAAAAAAAAAATACACCACAACACAAACGATAGTAATCTATGTACGCTGCTTTACTTTTTTGCTACCAAAAGTGACTATTAGCTATCCATTAGCTATCCATTGTTTTTTGCAATGTGAAAAGCTCAACAAATGTTCAAAGAATACGCAAAAACAAATGGAAGAAAATAACACTTTTCAGAACAAGCCACCAAGCTGGGCGGTGTGCAGGCCAAAACCATGCATGAATCCAGGAGGAGAGTAACGCTTTCTGGAAGGACACATTCATCAGCTATTAACAACAATGGTACAAGCACTCCCAGGCTAGAGTAGTTTCAAGGAACCATTACAGAAATTACTTTGATGTAAAGAGCCATGAGCTTGGCCTGCAGGGCACAGGGTTGACTTCAGCTGAAGTTTTTGGCCATTTGTGTCTCCCTGCAGTCAAGCACTAGGAATTGACTTTGGAAATGGGAACTCTGGATCTGTTTTCAAACCTTGAAAGTAACCCATGGAAATTAGGTGGGGCTATCATTTCTGCCTCCAGAAAAAGATAATTAAATTGTTTCTGAGATTGATGAGAGACTTGAGAGATGGGAGTTAAATTTAATATTTACAGTGAAGACATCTGGTTACCCTACATCCTGGTCGAGGGGTGGAAGGGTAAAATACAGATGTGTATCTCCTGATGCTACTGGACATGGACTAGCTTTTCTGCTTATACATGTTCTAGGAAAGGTTTGTCATTGAAAACCAGGAGGTCACAACTTCTCTGGTCTTCCAAGTGTCTGTTTATCCCACAGAAAATTTCTAGGAGTCTACTCCTGTGGTGAAGAAGCACAACGCTCTTCAATTTCAACAACTTTGAATATCCTGACTTGGGCCAAAATGAGACAATGGGATATGAAACATGCAAATATCCACATGAATACATGCACGTATAATCAGTACAATGGAGAGAAATTTCATCCTGACTCCTAGTTCTTCTTTCTTCTGTTTTTCCTGCATTTCTGAATTCAATTACATGGTTATCCAGGAAACCAACTTAGATTGCACTCATAGAGATACACCAAGTCACTAGAAATGTCATCACTCTTGTGATGGCTTTCAGCCGGAGTTTAAATCTTTTTCTGCCAATCTAAGGAATGCAGAGCTGCTTAGAGGAATTCAGACAATTACCAATGAGCATCTGAGAGAACACCACTATTGGAATGGGAGCTTGCTAAAGTATTACCAACTACTTCAGACACCTTCCCTATAACACATGAGCAGGAAGGGAAAGGGCAATTAGACATGTGAGGAAATGCTTTTGTCTAGATCCTCAGGAGGACCTTTAACATTTTATTTACTAAAAAATGGAATTAAGTAAATAAATAAGTAATGCTAGCCTTGGACACCTTTTTAATCATCTTTGATACCAGAAAAGAGAGTGTACACAGAAAGGAGAATATAGTATATGGTAAAGAAGTAAAACCTACTGGTTGTGCCAAGATACGCCATTTCTCTTTAGATGGTTCTGAGGAAATGATACAGTGGCCTCACCGTGTGCATAAATGCACATATGAGCTAGAATATCTACGTTTAACTCCATCACGTGTGAAGTAATTGGAAAATTTAAAATCAACCCTTAACATCCTAAAATTACAACCGAGTTGCTTCACAAGAGTGTGAAGCTGCCCTATATAGCTGAGGCTGATCAAATGATGTGGGACTTCACAAAAGCCTATGTGGTTTTTATTTTCTTTTTGAATCATTTTTCATCCCTCTTGTGCACCAAGTGCTGGTAGCCATAGAAGGATCTCTGCAGAAAGAAGATCTTTGGAAAAAAGTTGAAAAGGGGTTACCTAAACGACCCTTGTTGGATCAGCTAGATCAGACTAACTTCCATTTTCTTTTACATTGTCGCTCATCCACATACACACCAGGAGAGACCTGTGTTATTCTATTGATTGACTTAAATGGAAAGCAGAAAAATAGGAGACTCATGTCCAGGCCTTGGCAGGGAACAGACCTGGAATACTCACAATAACATTGACAGGCTTGATGGCTTGATGGATTTAAGCAACAGCTGGAATCTGATGAGTCTAAAAACACAAGTAAGCTAATCAGGAGAATAAATCTTCCATGGATTACATTCAATTAAGTGTTTGCACGTCACTGAGAGGCAGCTAGACATCCATACACAATATATGCTAAAACTACCTCTGTTCCAGGTTCACCCATGAGGCTGGAAGCACAGACCTCTGGAGTTTGCCAGGCTGGCTATTGGCTGGTGGCAACTAATGTGGAAAAGTGACTAACAATTTTGTAAGGAGGCTACACTCTAAACATCCCTCCAAGGGCATCCTCTCTCCATATGTGAAAAGGGAATGTCTTTAAGCTGAAAGAGGCTAGATTTAGATTGGATATTAGGAAGAAATTCTTCACTCTGAGGGTGCTTAGGCACCGGAACGGCTAGTCCAGAGAAGTCACAGATACCCCATCCCTGGAAGGGCTCAAGGCCAGGTTGGATTTGGGCCCTGAGCAATCTGGTCTAGTGGAAGACGTCCCTGCCTATGGCAGGGGATGTGTAACTAGATCCTTGAAGGTTCCTTCCAACCCAAACCATACTACAAAATTCTATGATAACAAAGCACACAGCTCCTTTATGCTCATTACATCTAACATGCAGGAGATGGGCTGATTTCTAAAAGCTGCCACTCGATAAGAAAGGCAGCAATTTTTTACATCAGACACTTTTACCCATGGAGAAGAAAGTGGCAGAGCCAAGTCCACCACATGCACAAAGGCTTTCATTCCACAGGCTCCCAAGGCAGAGAAGCTGGGGGGCTCTTTGCAAATCTGAAATAGCTTTCATGGCTGGAGATCAAGTCTCCACAGTGAAACTTCATGGAACAGCAAAGGCAGAGACGCAAAGAATTGAACTGAAACAAAACAAACCAGCAACTGATTGGAAAGGCAGCATGCCTCTTAGGAAAAGTGTTTAAATGTGATTGATTTTATGGCGCTAATATTTTTCATTCATTCATTTCTTTTTTTTCATTTGAGGAAAGTTCTAAGAGGGGCTGATTTCTTGCTGAAGTTTCTTATTAAAAGTATGTCACAACAGTAATTAACCCATGACAGAAGGAGATTACAATGTAGATTCCAGATTTATACAACCATTTTAGAGTCAAGAGCCCTCTCACAATGCAATTCCCTCTCACAAGGTCACTTGGGCTTGGATTTTCAGAAGACCTGGTATAGGCTAAGCAAACAAAGCCCATTGTTTTTTTCAGGGAAATCAGTTGCTCAATTTTGGCCTGTGCTTTCAGAAATCTCAGCCTTGGCAAAAGGAGTAAAGGAAACATTTTCCCTCATTCCAGAGCTGTGATAATGACAGCTCACAAATTCCCATCTTTATCAGGGTTGCTCAGGTGTAGTGCTGCCCATTGAGTGGCAGGACACCCTCCAGCTCCTTTTATGGATGCTCCATGAAGGAAGGGGCTCACATGGTGCAGGAACATCCACCTGGCTTGCACTGTGCCTTTATGGGTGCCTTTCCTCTCCTGATGGGAGCATGCACCTCTCCGACTGCTACAGCTGTTGATCAGAAAGGAAGATAAAGTGGCAGAAACCCATATTTTCTTGATATGTAGCTGTTTGTTTCTAGGAGATGCTCCTCCCTGTGAAACTCTGTTCATGCTGCAAATTCACCACACATCTTCAGCTGTCAGCTGGCCAGTTCACAGTTACCTTAAACACTTTGACCCATAGTGTGTTCCGAGTATCCATCAAGCAGCAGCTGCTGTCTCAATCCGGTCCTAAAAGACTTCCCTTTTGACAGTTACTACATCAGATACGCTCGGCTTTGTTTTTCATTAATAGAGGTGGTTTTCGGAGGGCAGACAGGGCTGTGCTTTTCTGTCTGTCTTATCAAATCAACACGTAACTCAAAAATTAAGCTGTGTTCTTTCAGTGTTTTGTCACTTCTGGTAATAAAAAATCTGCGTGTCAGGCTTTCTTGACCGTTAACCTGATGATTCTTACTGAAGTGGGAAATCATCTAGTCATTCTCCAGCCACACTGGCAGGGGCAAGATACATCTGGGTCAACACAGGAAGCATACAGACTCTCTTTGTTAAACAAGAAGGTGCCATTTCTAAATAACCACTTTCTTAACTACAATCTCATTTTAAGCAGAGGTCATTGGCCTCTATTCTTCGAGGAATAAGAGTAGTGTGATAAAATCAGCACCAGGAAGGACACAGGATTAGAAACAGGGGGCAAGGAACAAGGATTTACAAAGTTGAGAAGGTGTCCCGGCCTCTCAGAAAATGCTGACTTTCCTTAAACAAAAATCTACTATTCGGGTCTTGAAATCTGAGACTCACAACAGGAACATGAGCTCCGCCAAACCAGCTGGGTTTTCTGCAACTCTGACAAGGAATTCGGTCCAACAGCTCATGAAAACAGGTGGTGAGTGTCCAGTTCAGACTGGGAAGCAGTGTACTACTGTGAAATTCCCATCTTCCCACCCCTTGATTTAAGAATTTCCGTGTCAAAAGAAAATGATCGGCTCAGCAAACAGACTGAACTATTTTGTAAAAGCCTTGTCTTTTTAATTGTAATACCTGTGAAACAAACAATGCATCTTTAAGATTTTACAGTGCTGGTAATATAAAAGAACTGAAATATTTGCCATTAGCTTACCAAAGTATCAGGCCTGAAACTCACAGGAATACGTTATGAATGGCAAGCCAGAAGGACTTGCTTTTTCATTCTTGGGTCACATTCATGGTAATGCAAGAGTAAAGAATAAGCCCCTCTCTCTTTCACAGAATTGATTTGCTTCATTAAAAGCCAAAGCTCTCTTTCTCTTGCGAACTGAAATAGCTACCTTTGTATCCTTAAGTGAAATCATTAAGAAACGTGTCAGACAGAGAGATGTGTTTTTCCCAGGTATTCCTGAAAGCCAGAGTACTACAAGACAGCACTATGAAATTATGTTGCACCACTCCAAGCATTTGTTTCTCTTCCCAAACAGAGCATCACTGTTCTTATTTAAAGAAATAATCCTCACGAAGCTGAAATAATTATTCAGCCCAAACAGCCCATAGCAAGTGAAACTGTCTTTAGACAGCTGTCATGGCTCAGTCTTCCGGAAGCTTTCATTTTAATGAAACTCATTAAGAAATTAACAGAAATTAACAGGAAAATATCATAATTTGTCTTGTTTCTGAAAGCCTGAATGGAGACAAAAGCCTCTTTAACATGACGCATAATGTGACCAGTCAAAACTATCAGTGTCGCTGAGTCTTGCAGGCTGAGTAAGTCCGAAGCTGCTTATGTTGCAGCTCCACAGTTTGGTGCAGTGAAATAAAAACGGTACATGAGAATACCCTGTCTTCTTTGGGCACTAACGAGCCTTCCTCTTCAGCACCTGCACACTGTGTACTCGCACAAGCATCCAGAAATGTTCAAGGTAATGAATACGCTACCTGTAAATATCTTAGGGTAATGAAAGATGAAGGGTAATAAATTCTCTGGAGAAGAGAACCATCTTATAGATAGTTCATGACAACTGCTGCTTTTTGTCACACTCTTCAAAAGAGGGGCAAAAAACCCCACTTATCTTTTCAGGTAAATATTAGGTATCTAAGTAATCTCTGATTTCCCATTCAGAAGAACAAAAAGGAACATTTCACCATGGTTTTTAATCTTAGTAGAATTGACAGAGGAGCATGCAGTGTTGTAAGCAGCTCAGCAAGGCAGAGATAAAAACATTGACACATCTTGGTTTAGTGTCCTCAGTTTCTCCTCTGGCTTTCATTGCCATGTTCTCCTTTGACTGAGCCTTCCATGCTGCTGCCTCGCCCCAGCAGAGAGCCACACACACACCCCCCCAATGTGGGACAGGCATCAACTCAATGAGAGTGGCTGAGCTAAAATCCTGCCCTTCTGTGACCAAATGAGTTTTACCTTTGACTTTCAAAGGGGCCAGGATTTAGACTGCAGGGAGCTGTGAAAAGGAAAGGGATGGCACCTGGGTTCAGAGGGAACCAGAAGGGACAGCTGGGGAGCAAAAGGGGCATGGCAATGCACAAACCACATTCACAAACTGAAATTTTCCCTGGAGTCACTCTTTGTTCTTCACTGGGATCAGTTGGTTGCTGCAGAAATATAGGGAAAAGCTACTAAAAATCTATTGAAAGCACATCTATAAAAGCATTACCTATTTGGCATTTACCCCTTGCCACCTGCAGTGGCAGTCAGCTCCTGAGGCAGACCATGTTGTTTTGCCATCATATTATGAACCTACTAGCAATACTGGGAAACAAGAGGGACACAGTTACTCCAATCTCCTAGCATAAGGAATATGTATAAATATATGCCAAAAGACAATATAGTGCTTCCAGGGAAAAAAAAAAAAAAAAAAAGTGTTAGTTATATGGAATTTAGAAATAGTTTTGCTGTGATTTCTTACGGGGTTCACAGTGTCAGTGGCATATAAAAAATACCAGGATCCACGAAGGCAGATATAGAAAGCCGGTATGAGAGACAGGAAAAGTCAGAGGAGTAAGCAGAATTTGTTGGCAGGAGGGAGAGAAGGATGGGCAAAGGAAATCAAGACTAACGGATATGCTTCTGAGAAAAGTAAAATGTGCTGGGTCTTCAGACAAAGGAATTTTTGAGAAATAGACCACAGCAGAATGACTCCTTCTCCCCCAGTTCACATAAAGCCTGAATGATAATGCAAGCCATAGAGGATATGGAAACTGGGTCCTATCCAAATGGCCTCAGAACCAGCTGTATCTGCCTAAACTGGAATCACCTAGATCTTCCCTTATCCCAGCTGACTAGAAAACTGTCCCCAGCTTTTAGTCAAATAGTTCTCACCTGACATTTATCCAAAATTGTATGCTGTTTCTAGTCAAGAATACCAGCAACATCCTTCATGCTAACATGTCCATGCTTAAACTTGTGAATACAGCTGTTCCCAAAAAAACCCTACTCTACCGAAATAACTCATGACAAACTGAGAGAATGATGAGTATTCAACCCCCCAGCCAATACAGTTAATACTATACACAAGCTGGGAAAGTTTATGAATTTTTACTTATTCTGTTAAACTTTCTGGACCTCAAGGAGTTGAGGAAAGCTACTGAGATACATCAAAAGAGAAAGTACCTCCACACAGTCTCTCAGACTCTCTTTTATATGCTTTTCTCTAAGAATGTCATGAGGATAGACTATGATTAAATTAAACAAACCCTCTTGTGTTGTAGAGAAATGCCTGGATGACCTCCAGGAGGTTATTTCTGCCCTAACTAGTTCCACGTCAGAGCCATTTTAGGAATACAAATTACTGGAGAGTTTAGGAATAGGTGAATCCTGGATATCAGACTGCTGTGGGTTCACCAGCTCTTTCTGAACTAGCAGCAGCAATCTCTTGCAAAAAAGAATTCTCCAAAATCAGCCTATCACCCATATTACCTTCTCTCTGACTCTGAGAGGGCACTGCATTTCTTTTTCACTGGCACTCCTTCTCATGTGATGCATCAGACTATTTACTTAGGCCTGAAGACTACCTTACATGTTCTCTACCACACACAGAACAAAATCAAAAAGTGCAAACAAACAAAAAGAACCCATACATAAATGATTCAGGAGTACATGCTTTATCCATTCCTCCAGTTTAAAAACATGTAAGCCAAATGCTTATCACTTACTGCCTCTCAGCTTCTTACTGGCTTCAGCCTGCCTTCAAACAGGCTAAAGATGACCTGACTTCTCATGTCACAGATTATCTATCCTCACACTTCCTGAAAGATGAGGTGTTCACAACAAAATCAAATTTTTATTATATGATATTATATATATGTGTGTGTGTTTGTATGCATTTATATATACATTTATTTATTTTATTATGTTTCTTATTATATATTATAAATCAAATTGTTATGATATGGCTCTTTATTCCTTGTTTTGGTTATTGTGGTAAGCAGAAAATATTCCACAAAAATTCTTTTGCTATCTCGATTTGCTCGTATTTATTCTGGCATGCAAATGACTGTGCATTTGGAACATTCATTCACAATAGTTATCTCAAAATTTCTTGCACTTCATCAAGTTTCCTTTTATAACCACCCTCTTTCTTACTCCAAGGAGAACAAATACAATTTATTCACCTTTTTATAAAGGAAGCCTGAAATCCTGCTGACCCTGCCCAGTACCTTCCAAACCAAAACTCCCCAGTACTTCTCTTTTTCTGTAATCCCTACCTCTAATCTGCTCCTGGAGCGACCATTCCAGCAGCAGCTCAGTGACCATACCTCAGGAGTGTCCCTATGAAATGCTCTATCTCCTGCTTTGGGGAGAGGTCAGTACATCTCTCTCAAATGCAGATGTGACACAGAGATATGTACTGCCCCACACTTCAGTCTCTGCTCTCTCATTTATGAACTCCACTCCAAGGACAACACAAATAATACTTGGATAAGGTGGGGACTGTCTGTTCCCTGAGAAAAGCCAGAAACCATACCAAGAAAATTGTATTTAAAAAATAGACCTCCTGCACATCAAAGCAAAACTCATCCCTTCCTACTTGTTTGGAAACTTCAAAACAGCCACCTCAACCCTTGCTGTCACTTTAGCTGTTACAGAATAGCCTGTTCTTTGCTTTCAGACACATGCATTTTATGTAGCATGACAAAAAAACACAGTCAAAACTTTTCATAGCTCTAGTTTGGGAAAAAAAACCCCGCTTCTTCTTCTGTGTTACAAAGGAAGAAAAGCTTTGAGAACCTCACAGGTAGGTTTGTTGATGAAGCACTTTAAATACAAACCAGAAAGCTTTCTTGTCATGATTCTTTTCATGAGTGTATTCATGGGACATTGTCTCTAATTCTGGAAACAGGAGCACATGGCTGCTGCAGTTACACTCTTCCAACTAGATTTTCCATTAGTTAACTTCAGTTTTATAGAAACATAAGGTTATAGTTTTTTAGGAGCAGGAGGAATTTTCCTTTCCCCTACCAACTGAAGGAGAAGTTAATGGCCCTTATCTTTCCCCACCGCAGATATCAAAGGAGTAGATCACGAGTGAGGGGGGGGGGTTTACCTAGCAACCCTTCATCACTAGTTGGGTGTGGTAAGGGAAGAGGGCACTGGGTTTTAGGCTTGCCCAGGAGGGGGAGGGGAGGACTGCTGGGAGAGAGAGGGCAGAAATGCTGCTCGGAGAACCTCTGCCCTGTGAGTTTGTTCTCCTTCCCTTCTTCTTCTCCCATTTCCAATCTCAGGATTTTTGGAGTTCCCAGTGCTTCAGAGAAAGAGAGACTTGCTAGCCGGGGCTTTTTGCATCAGGCTTCCTGAGAGAGCCAGTGGCTGCCGGCTTGGGCATGAGGAGCCCCTGCAGCATTGGCAGCACCCTCCAGCTCAGAGTAACATCCCTCCTCCAGCCATGGACTAAGGGAGAGTTTTTTGCCCATGGAAAACGATCCCTGCCCTTTCCCTCTCTACGCGGAGCCTCCCACCGACCATCTCGGAGAGACACACCGAACCCTCTCCATCCACCCCCGGGGGTGGCCCTGGACTGGCCGAGGAGCAACATTGCCACCTGCTGTCCGTAAATAATGCTGCGCCCAATGGGAGCAGAGACTGCATTGTGTTTGGGGTGGGCCACCCACAAAACTGGTCATTCAGTTCTGGTTGCTTTGTTTCTCTTGAATATATATATATATTAGTTAAGAACTGTTATCCTTTCATTTATCATATCTTAATTAAATTTTGTTTTGAATTTAAAGGAGTCTTGTCTCCTTCTTTGGTTTCTAGTCCAACAAATTTCCTAGTTTCCTCTAAATGTAGACACATAATTAAACCAATTTCAATGGGACTACTACACTGTAAAACAGGGTGACCTGAGAATTTCTTTCTCAGTGTTCTTACTGTCACTTATTGCAAAAGTAGCAAGATCAAACACAGAATAAGAATGAAAGTCAAATTTTCAGCAGGTATTATACATGCTGTAGCAGCCCATGATGATTTAAAAGTAAAACACATAAAAAATGGAAATACTCGGAGCACTGGTTTCATTTATGCCTCTGTCTGCGCATGTGTGTGTCATTGATGCAGGGAATGTTGGTCAGTTGAGGATAACTCCTATAAACTCATAGTCCCACAGTATACCTGGCACAAGGCTGGCTTCACCTTGGGAAATGTTCTGTGACTTAGTGGAGGTGCACTTTTGCCACTGACATTACTCTGGTAGGAAGGGACTTCATTTTGCAACTAGACCCTATCTCATGTTGGAGCTTCTGTGCCTCAGCAGTGCAAAACATGTGCATCCTTCTTGATGGGCTACTCAGAGCCAGTTAAGCCTAGCAAATGTGTTTGTGCCTGGCACTTTAGCAATATAGCAGGCACAAAACCTGCTAGTTTTCTTCCATACTATTTGCAAATTCTGTAACAGTTGATTATTTATCCATTAACCCACAGACTTAAATTCTTCCATCTTATACCCACTCATTGTAGAAGTACTGTTGTTGCCTCTTGCTCTGTTAGGTACGAATCAATGCATCAAAGCCACGTAACTTAGGCATGCTATTTTGTCAAGCCTGTTTGTATGGAATCTTCTTTGGAGAGGCAAGTTGCTCTCTTCTCTGGGGCCAGAAATAGTATTAATTTTTCTTTTGGTGCCATGGATCAAGGCAACTGCAGAGCAGTCACCAGCAAATCTCTGATGAAATGGAAATTGCAATGTTCTGTTACATGCCATTTCAGGTAGAGATGATCTGTGGGCATGCAGAAGTATGACACTGATATAATAGAAGAAAACCCTAGCTGACATGGATATTCAGGGGATGGCATTATCAGGGCAGACAAACAACCAAGGACAAAGCACTGAATTACTAAGTTAGAATATGACTGTGCATTTCTAGGTTTTAAAAATGAGCGAGGAAACCAAACTGCCTGCCTTTCCCAGGAAGCAGTATTACAAGGCAGACAGCTTGTTCCACTTAAATGCGCCCTACTGCAATAACAGTATTACTTGTGAAATGAAGACACAACATACAGTCTTTTCTTAGTGCTTTACAATTCTCAGGTCAAGTGCTAATACATATTACAGAGCTCTCCCTGGCAAGTATTGTTAGAGCTGTCATTAAAGACCTCCAAAAGTCTTAGCTGTGCAATTGAAAATGTTTCCAAATCCTCTTATCCCAAACATAACAAATCTTGCTGTTGTTAAATCTGATGTTTTGTAAATTCGATACTACTTGGCTTATTGAGGGGGCTGGAGAATTTTTTTTTGTGCAATAACAGAGATCTCCAGAAAACGAATAATGCATCTCTGCAGAAAGGGAATAACACAGATCTCTGGGAAGGGATTTATGTAGACCCAAGGAAAAGAAAAAATCAAAGACCACCTCCAGTATAGTACGAAGAGGATTCTAGGATTAAAAGGCATAATAATGCTACCCAATTACAGCTGCGCCAGGGTCATGTGCTATGTGTAGCAGAAAGAAGCAAGATGGCAGATACCCTGGGTTATTTTAATTAATTTAATCATGTGACTAATTGGTCTCTGCTGGGTTTCTGTGGTAACTGCTTCCTAAGTGCTGATGGGCAATTGTGTTAAATGTAGCTTGGAAACTGCACGTAGGGTGCAGTGCCTTCTAGAGAGCAAAGGGAATTGTACAGCTGTGCAGGGAAGGTGCTCCTGCTGGGGCACTGATTATCTGCGTGCAGAATGTTTACAGCTGTACTGTCCTCTTTGCTCATCTGCAAGCACGCTTCCCAAAGGACAGGCTGATTTGTAAAAAACGTGCTAGACTTTCTTCCTCCTGGGCGTGAAAGTAGATTTCCTGTAGGAATATGCAAGGGCACATGTATGCGGCAGAGCACGCGCTATTTGGAAACAAAGGGAGAGCAGCTAGAGAGCTGTGCGTGCAAAACTGAAATGACTCCTGTGTGCACAGTGTGAGGCCCTGGAAACCAGAATGTCTTCTTAGCGGTGACCGTGTTCGAGGGTAAATCCATTACCCAGCCCCGACACAAACAACGTGCGAAACTGGTTTTTTTCCAACTGCTCCTGGATCTCTTGTATTATTCATGAAATCCCTAAAGCCACATGGGTCATAATTAGCATGGAGCACTGCAAAATGGCACAGAGCTGCCTTCAAAATTGGCAAACATGAAAATGACTTGTAAAAGTCATTCTTTGCTTCACGGGTTGAATTTCGGATCACTACAAACAAGAAATCATCATCCTGTTGGATCCAAACTTACACCCGTGTCTCCTCACAAGATTAATGAAACAGTACAAATGGAAAGATGATTAATAATAGCAACCTACATTCCAGTAATCACAACTGCACATAAGAAATGACTGTTTAATGGGGTGGTAAGTTAAAGCCCATTAAGGGCACAGAAAAAAAAACAACTGAGAATCTCCTCAAATCAGTACCTTTCACTGGGAAAAAAAAACCAAACAAACAAACAAAAAAACTAAACAACACAACTTAAGAAAACATCCATAAGACAATACAAGACATGATGCAAATACAGAACACAACAGGGAACAGAAAATGCTATACCTTATCCTAACCTCATCAGTGAAAATGCAGAAAGAGGTTAGGAAATGTGGGAAGATGTAGCCAGGGAGAGGTTAAAAGTTTGGTAGTTGTATTGCAAAGGGTAGAAATGTTCCACTTAATAAAGTAAGGGAAAAGATAAGGCAGAATTATGAAGGATGGAAAATGTGTATCACTGCCCTGGCCTACTGGAGGATAAAGAGCTATCCAGCCTAACTGTTGCAGACATGATCTTCATTTTATTTAATATAAATGAGGTTAAATTTAAAATACCTTATGCAGCTTTATCAGCAAAAAGTGATAGTTGTAGATCACAAATATCTAACCCCTCATTCCCCCTATTGTAATGCTACCATTGGCTTGAAGCTTATGATGCAGTTCTCATCCTACTGACATCGGTGCAAATACTGCCCCTGACATCCACAAGACCAAAATACCTCCTTTATTTTGAAACCAGTGGTCAGTACCTTATTGCATATTCTGTTCTGCAATTTGTATTGAGTTATTCAAGGCTAAGTTCAAGGCTGAAGAAATAAAATGCTCAAAATAACCACATTTCTGCTAGTTGTCTGTAGGAAACCAATTTTAGGAAACAAGTTACCAACTAGGTGTAATATCTCCAGTTGTGTTCTTTGGAAAAGTGAGGCATATAGAAGTTGCAATACATTGCATTTTATGCTGAAATATCTAGATATAATGAATAAGAGCTCTACATGACACTTCTTTAGAAGCAGCCTTTACTATGTGAGATTGAACACAACTTCACATACTGCTTTAGTTTTTTCATAAGATGTCTTCCTTATTTTCACCAACAGTAAATACTAGAAAATACTGACATTTTCAAAATACTCCAAAAGAGCAGTGTGGTGACACTGATAACTGCACTATGAATGCTGAAAATTTTTAAGAGGGACTTGAGAATAATTTAAAGTAACACAAAACATTTTCATTTGAATGATACTAATAAAAAAATTTTCCAGGAGCACTATAGCAAACCTATTGCTCCTCCAGACCCAGTAAAAACTAAATGGAGCTATTACAATTCCTATAGTGGGGCAAAATTACAGCTGATGCAAGCAGCCCCATTTATATTAATAAAGCTACGCCTGCTTACACCAACTATGTATTTGCCCAACCAAATGGGACACGTCAATTTGGATTTAGATTATGTCACGGAGCCCTTCACGCTTACTATGCCATCAGTGCAACTGCTCTGATTAGGAAGATGGGTCTCGCCATAGTGATCAGCCCATTTGTTCATCTCATCTGGCAAATTGCAGCTGACAATAGCCAATACCTGAAGGAAGGAATGAAAAATATCCTATAATCCACACAGTTATAGGATGCATCTGAGGCTTTCACAGCAGGCAATATCTCTCATGAATGAGGTTTGGTTTCCATTGCTCCTTTTCTTGGCTTAGCTATATATTTTGCTAATAATAATCAGTTTTATCAAACCTCTGCAACTATACCATTTACTTTCAGGCCCAGTTCAGCTGTTACTCCAAACAGAGCACTCCCGTTTCTTTCAGTGGCTTGTGTCTCAGGTCTTTAACTACTATTTGTAGTAGTTCAGTCTAAAAATGGGAAGTGTAATTTTGGGAAGTAATAATGCCTTCTGAATCCAAGGATGCCATCCTTTTATTTCTGCAGGAGACAGAAAATACACAGAGGACAGTGTATGCATTTCCTCTGCCAGTGTCAGCTTCAGTGTTTGCTTGTGTTGCTTGTTCCAGCTTAGTCAGTTCCAAGCAAAGCAGCTCATTTCAGGCCCCAGTTACCAGTATTAACACATCAAAGTATTATAAATTGAAATTGCTAAAGATGAACTTCTGTCCAGCCTTCTCCTTCTCCACAGGCTTACTGCTTTTGTATTTCCTAAAACATCTTTGACTGTTCATTGCTGAACTCTGCCTATCCTAACTCTCTCTAAATCTGGCCACTCCTTGCTCTATCCATGTTTCAGTGACCACTCAACTATCCTCCTCAGTACTGCCTCACTCCAGACCCTAGATTTGGCTATTTAATTACCATTATATCTGCACCATCCAACTTACTGTCCTCACCTATCCTCAGCTTCAGGCTCTTTTCTAGCTTTATTCATTCCACTAAGATTTTTTTTTTCAGGTTGGTTTTCCCCCCACACTAGACATACCAACTCACTTTTGTAAAAGCACAGGTAATTTAGTTGCTTTTTTTCATTGTTTCTAATTCTTCCAGAGAATTATTTTCTGCTCTGTCTGGTATCTGCAGCTCCTCCTAGTTCAGTATCAGCTACACAGTCTGTGAACTTGTTCTCTGTTCTCTCCTGGAGATCATTAATGAAAGATGAAACAAGACCAACCTCACGAAAGTCCCTCTGGCACTTCTCTATCCACAACCTGATATGCTGCTCTTTATCACCACTCTTTACTTTATTCCTTGAGCCTGTTTTCAGGCCACTTGACAGTATTCATATCCAAAGTAATTTGCATTAATCTGAGGGTAAGATTTCATGAGATGCCATTTCAAGTGCTTTACTAAATTTCAAATCCATTAGAACTCCTAATTTGCCTCCCTCAGCTGATTTCTGTGCGTGTGTACATACTAGCTATGTTTGCTTGGCAAAACCTCTGTACTCCTCTGTTACTCCTTGCCCATATGGTATAACTGCAGAAAACAGGGATGTGGTTGAGTGGGTTTGTGCATTGAATATATACTTTTTGTTGGAAAAATTCAACATTTTTTCTAAAAAACAATTAGCTTTTCTTAAGTAAATTGAATTAAATTTTTTGTAGTACATATGAAAACATTCCACAGCATTATAAAGTAATTTTTGTGTTGGCAGTAAACTTGGGTCCTTTGCAATACAATCAGCTTCTTATTTCAGTGTCAAACTTCCTATGAAAACGTGGACTGAGGTATGCTGCTGTGCCAAAATGCACTCACTTTTTCCATGAAGGACATCAAATAATACATCAAAAACAACTATTCTTATCCAGCAAATAAGATCCTGAGTCCAAATAACTACATAAATATCTTTGTCTAAAAGTTGTTATTGATAAAAATTATATCCCAGCTGTTCTTTACAATGTTACAACCTGCCAGGTCATGCCTAACTGAGTTATTTTGTTCTACCATTAAGCAAATTAAATAAAAATTATTTAGGAACTCTCAGTTTCATTTCCTATTCTCAAGAAGGAAGCAAGCTTCTAATATCTCTTTTACATTGTTTTGTTTGTTTGTTTGTTTGTTTGTTGAGGGTTTTGGGGGTTTTTTTTTGGGGGGGGTGTTCTGTGGGTTTTTTTTTTTAATCACCACACAAATGACTTCCAAGTTTTCAGGAACAGTTGCTGGTTTTGATGATATATTGCAGATCCTTGTCAATATCTCTGCTGCTTCACACTTTTATTTCCTTAGGAACACTCAGCTGAGTACCATCTGCTCCTGGTGATTTACTACTCTCAAGCTGCTGAAGTTGCTCCCTAACTTCCTCCTAAGAGACCTCAATTTCTGTTATAAGGCCACACTCTGATTTCCTGTAAAAAGTGTCCTTGGGACAGGAATTTCGTCATCATGCTCCGTGGTGAAGATGGACACAGGAAATGTAATTTAATTGAATTTCTCTGCTGTTCCACCTTTTCAGAAGAGGTTAGAGTCACGGCTGGGTGGATTGTGGGCACAGGGGCCTTACAGGTGGCATTTTGTTTTCTACAGAGCCACTTTTTCTATACTTCCTACAGTGACTTGTACCTACACCTTACAGATAATTTTCTTGTCCTTTTATTTTTGCACTTCATCTCAGAAACCTTTCATTATAACTGCCCTGATTGTGTTTTCAAATTTTTTGAAGGAAGAAATTTGTCTCAAATAAGCAAAACATTTGGTATTTCAGCTACACGTGTGTCTAGGACCCTGTTGGCATTTCCATCATTTAATAATCACACTTTTAATTTGGAAAAAAAATGGTTTTTCCTCTCTTGCCAGAAACAATAAGAAAGCAGACTACATGCAAAATAATTCAATTGCCTGTACACAATGTACAGGGCAAATATGCACAGGGCCTGATCTGAAGCTAATTACAAGCAGTGGGATGCCAATGGAATGCTGGATTAGGCACAAAGGAAGCACACCAAAAAGCAGAGGGAGGTTTTTTTTCCCCAATCTTTCAGTTACAGTAATCATAGGTGTTGCTTGTAACAGTAGTAGGTAACAAATTTTCCAGTAAAAGTGTGATTTTTAAGTTGACAGTGTCCCTTTAAGCTTATGCACTTCTTCACTTAACTATGCCAGATTTACTCTCCCCTTTCTACTTTTTCCTTGCTCAGAGGTATACATACCATCTGTGCATCTAATATGGTGTTCTTAAATAGCCTCCAGAGTGATTCAATGCTTCTTTCTTCCCCCCTTTTTAAACTTTCTCTTTATTAACCTTTTTCTCTTGTATTTTAGAGCCTTCTCTTTCAGAGATCCTGATCCTTCTTTTTTTAGGGTGAAGTTACCATCTTCCAACACTGAAGTAAGGAGTATGGCTACCTGTTCTTTTACTGGTTGTGTATTAGTCAAAACTCAGTGGGAAACTGTCTTATCAAGGCACTGATATTGATAAATTGCTTCTGCAAATGGAGACACAAGACTGAGCCATTCAACAATAGCCAAAATTGACCATTACTACTACTACACAATGAAATTGTTCAAACCTATCGCCTCATAAACATCTAAATGTCAGTGTACTGTCTTCATCTCTAGATTAAGCTTTTAAGACTTATATTTAGTTCTAGCTCTCTTCCACCTCATTTTTAGTAGCACTGTGCACCACAGCTATGAAAGCCTTGGGGTAAATCAAAAATAGTAAGAGCAGTTGAGACAGAGTTTTTGTTTGATTTCTACCTCAACATGTTTTACTTTTCATTTGACACTCCAAATTTCAAGGGAAGGAAGGGCCACAGGTACAGGGGACACTGCAGTGCCTGTGTCATATGGGGAAAATTACTGCATTCAGCCACTGCTATTGGAGACACTGAGTCCTCAGTAGTTTCACACACTCCCCAGTAAAGCTGCACTAGGTTACTGTAACCAGCTGAAGATCGCTCCCCGCACAAAGCCCAAAGAAGCGCCAGAGAGATGCTCTCCTCTGCTTTTAAAGTAAATGGACAGCAACAGAGCCACATCTCCCACTCCCCCCATGTGTGCAAGTCAAAGGACTGGTTCCTTTCTGAGCATCTCCACCAGCCTCTCCATGCAATGGACGCAGGATCTGACCTCCTGCTTAAGCTGCTCACATACATACACACGCCTCCCACCCTCAAGTCCATCAAATACTTTATGACTGTCTCTAAATATTATTAAACAGATGAGTACATTTATTTTAGATACAATAGGCTGACAAGTCTCAACATATGTTTTCTCTCTGCCCAATTTAAATTCAAATGAGTGAGTTGTAAATGCTTGGATTTTTGACAGAGCACAGCTGGTCACTGAACTTAGCTGGCCAGCAAGCGATCTAATATTATTGCAGGAACTATTTTCGACAGGAAACATGTTTGACAATTTCAGACTTTTGCCCTAAAAACCCACCTCATTCTTCCAGCAAGTTGAATGCTTGCACATTGAGCATGGCTTGATTTATGGCGAGAAGCTGACTTTAACTAACAATCCCCAGTAGTATATTTTCCTGTTCATCCAGCAGCTTATAAGTTATATCCATTTGGCCTCTCCTAGGCTCATTTAAACTCACAAGGCCAGATTCAAGGTTAATGTGTGTGAAGGTTTCTTCAGTCTTCCCATAAACCAGTGGATGTTTGCAAACAAAGCTCAAAGGAATGAAACTTTCCTACCTAGAAGGGGCCAGAAAAATGGACAATGTGATTTACTCCCTTGATCTGATTCAGTTTCATCCTTGAATTTAATGCAAGATTTCTATGGGTGATGGAGAGGAAAGTCACCACTTTGGGCGAGTAATAGAGTGATTAAATACAGCCCGTCAGCTGACAAGGAATGTCGCAACACCACTGAACTGCTGCCTCACCTGCGCAAATTACTCCACCACTTGTGAAATGCGACAGCAATGTTGGCTCCTGAGACACTTTGGGACTAAAAATGACCTTCCACTTTCAGCTAGGCCCCTAAGATTTTCTACTGCTGCACACCATGGTACCCTGCCTGGGAGGAATTTCACCCCGTTAAACTACGCACTTAATTCAAATTTCTATATTACATACTTCTTTTTGGAAGTGTGTATGAAGGGTGCTGCTCACAACATTGTTCTTAATCCAAACACATTTTTGAAAACCATATTTGCTTAATTTTGCTTTTCAAATAAAAATATATAGATTGAAAAAAATATTCAATCTCCTTTTTCAATATTTCCCTAAGTTAATGAACTGACTGATAAACAAACAGATGCATTAAGGCAATAATTTATTCAAATGTCATGATATTTTTGAACAAACATTTAATAGGCATTTCTTTATTTGCCCAGCTCAAATTAGTATTAATGATTGATGTGTTCATTAGGAAAGGGAAAAATGGCACCAAATATAATCTGTATAAATTAGATTCACTTTGGAGACCTACCCTAAGCTTTTGTCAGAACGAAGACTGTTCTTGATGCTCATTTTGTGTTGAACACGTAGAAACAAAGCTGGAAGATGCCTAATTTCATATGAGGTCAAGGCAATGTAGGCTAATCTGACCCAACCTGAGCTGAGACATAGAAAGTAGGGGATACTTGCTCACATAGGTTAGAGTCAAAGGAGTTTAGAGGTAAAGAAAGCACCCATGTGTATTATATCTATGCATTTTCCTCATCACTGTTACACATCCAAACTCTTTAATCAAAAACCCCTTGGTGATGTAAAAACGCCCTGGATACCAATCATGAAGTCCATCTTGCCAAACTTTTTAAAAGGAGCAAAATGTCTATTTATCCCCTAATGTCTTCCTCTCCTCTGCAAAAATTCATCCTAAGTGATTTAAGAGTTCAGTAAACCTTCTTAGTTACTTCCAGAAAAATGGCTACTGGCCATATTTCTCCCTCTGTCACTCTGGAGGCAGCAACCTCTTTCACTTCTCCAATTTAAAAGTGTCATAACATCTATTTAAATCCAAATCACTGCTCTAAACTGCATACACTTAGTGCTGAAAAACCTTAAGAGCATTTCTTGTCAAGTCCTAACACAATTAGTGGTGTTTTGTTGGAACATCTGCATGTAAACAAGACCTACTGCTGGGAAAAAGGAAAAACTCCATCGCTGAAGCTGCCCAGAACTGATGCAAGGACACCTCATGTAAACTCATTGCTTCATTTCAATCAAATGCCTGCTGCCCAAGATGCAGCTGCAATTAGCATATTCATCTTGATATAACCAAAGTAGCCAGAATGCAATACGACTGATGTAATATGACATGGTGGTTAAATTAAAAGTGAACATGCCTTTTAATTGGATTGGATACCTGCTAGTAATTCAGACAATGGGAATTTGATTCAAATTTATAGTATTAAGTGGCGGCAGATGGACAGTAAAATGTCCACTGAGTTTGCAAACTGACAAGCATGCTGGCTTTGCCAGATCCCTTCATTAATTCACTGGTGGCATCAGTCAGGTGCCTGCTTCATTGTTAGCAATGGCAATACGTTTTGCTTTGCTGTAGATGAGCAGTGAGATATTCTGACTGATGGTCTCAGTAGGTTAATTTGGAATTTCATTTGCCTCTTCTTATCATTAAAAATCCTAGCTCTGGTCTAGGGAAGGAGTTTTATGAGATTTCAGGGTTTAGCATTCTGTAAGTAACAAGGCCAGCTGACAACTGCTAGATAGTGATGCCAATCTTCTTCATTATGACCAATGCCACCCATTTCTTTCACAGTTCAGGATTTTCTTGATATTTCAGTGTCTGATTGAGATTCTTGGTCACTATCTGCAGCCTCCTACCCTCCACAAACTTTAAAAAAATCTTCTAAGGGAGTTTTTTTCCTCCTTATTCCTCCTTCTCCAGTTAGTTCTTAAAATGAGTTTGCAACTGTGCCCCACACTTGAGCTGTTCCCTCTGCAGACTCAGCGTCTCATCTGCATTCACTCATCAGTGCTCATTTATATCTCAACAAAGCAATCACAGCTATGGAGATGTTTGTTGTCTTTTTTCCTTTTACCTTCAAGCATTTGCAAGAAACCTTTTTAATCGGCTGTTGTGGCAAATACCACGTGCAGATGTGCACATATACACACAAGCACACATAGATACATGTGCGCACATTCTACGCAAACTCACAGCAGCAGAGGCAACTTTGTAAGCTGTTTATTAAATCCTACTTCTCTACAGCTCCACAGAACCAAATACATACAGTTTCATGCAAACCTACTCTGCACTGATCTTTCTGAAGACCTGATTAGTAGTGCAAGTAAAATCTCCAGGAGAAACAGATTTTCTATTCAGAGTCCCATGTGTTTCTGAAGTTTTATGGAAAGAGAGTCTAAAGGAACAGCTCAGGGTTTGTTGTTTTGTTTTAGGGTTTTTTTCGGTTTTGGTTTTTTGGGGTTTTTTTTTGTTTGGTTTTTTGTTTTGTTTTGTTTTGTCAGGGGCATTGTATGCATCAAGTTGCTTTAAGCAATTTTCCAATTTTCAATGAATGATGATCATTTTACAAATTAAATTTTGCAGATGCATAAGAAAGAGATGAAAGTAGCGCACTTTTTTTTCCCATTACTCATTGACTTAACAATGAGATTGTTAAATGTTTCTCATGCACTGTTAGGCTGCACAATTAAGCTTGAAATCAAGAGAACTTTCTCTGACAACCCTCAGTAATAATTTTGGGGAATGATAGCTTCTGTTTATTCCTAGTTTTTAGCTTGTGTTTGTATATACATGTCCATATTAATCACACAGTGTTACACATTAATTAACCAAACAACTATGCAGGCCGAAGTACTAAAGCTTTGCAATGTTGTATGCACTGTTATAATTTTTAAATATAATTTGAAAATGAAAGGCATTGTCTAATGCAATAGATCTTAGGACTATACAAATGTGTATGACTTCTTACTGTCCCATATGATTGTTCACATTCATTCTTGCCATGCAGACCAGCTAAAAGAGCCTAAAACACACTCCCTGTCAGCACTACCAACTCACATACAGTGCTACCCGTCACTATCTTGTATAGGGAGAAAAAGCTGCCATTGCTTACATCTTCATAGTACTAAAGAGTAGTTTTGATTCATGCCTTTTTGTTTATTAGTATGAATGAAATTTGACTGCACTGTAATCAAAAACATCTATCTTCTTTCCTGATTGGAAGGCAGTGCAAAACAGGAACAAGGTCAAGTATAAAATACTGGCTGACAACCTTGCAGTCACTTTGTCTCCAATGTCTTAGTTAAATCAAGTAAATTATCCTTTAATATACCTGTGAACAGAGCCTATAACCTCTATGAATTCAGTCCTCATTCTACACTGGGCTACTTGGTCATAATAAATTTGTTTTCTGACCCACTGAGTCAATAAACATAATTTCAAAATTAATCTTTTCAGGCTTCAAACTCTCTGGATCCAATTATGAATCCAATCGTTCTCTTTAAATTTAATATTTTGAAATTGGTGGTCTAGTGCTTTTTGCCCTTATATGACTCTTTGGTACTTTATATTAGTTGGCCTATAAAATTAAATCTCTAAGGAAGGGAGCATCAGAACAACTCTAGATCTTAAATCTTCAGTTACAAACATCAGTACCTAGCGCTCCTTTTCCCTGCAATGATTCCTTTCAATTGGTAATATGCACAACAGGTTATCATTATACAGTAGTTTGTTACGTGTATTTGACTATGCAAAATAGACCAAACAGGAGCAGAAATGCAGATTTGGGTTATTTTTGTTTGGGGGTGACAGTGGAGGTATTTTTAGGTTTCTTTCTGAATTCGATCTAGTCTAAATATTTGTGTTTTGCTAAATGAAGTAAAACCCTTAATTTTTTCTTCATTTATTTCTAGTAATTTAGACAAACTTATTCTATTGGAGACCCATTATAGTTTCAAAACATATGTATTTCTATTCTTGCAAGGCATGGCTGTTGATATAGATAACTTTTAATGGTCATAACTTCAAAATACCTGGAGCAAAATTTGCATTTGTTATGAGAAAAGCAACTTAAAGATGCACAAGTCCTTTTCCTTACAAACTCCCCATCCCAGCCATGAAGCTCCCTGACAACCCTGGCTATGTATGGATGCAGAGGACACAGGGACACAGCTTCTGGAGCACAAATAAGATATGATTCCATCAGGACAAAAGGCAGGAAGGACTCTTGTGCACCTCTACCTAAAATGTTTGGGTTCAAAAGCTCCTGAGGCCAGAAAAATACCAGCTTATTCCAGTGTGTTGCTAATCTTGCTAAACCTACTGCAGGAGAGGGCTGGAAAGAAGTTACAAGTTGGGAACAGTCAGTGACCAGATGACCTGGGGCTTTCTGGAGCACTTTCAGGGGACTTCAGTGCAGCTCATGTCAAGCCTTCTCCCAGCTGGGAATCTGTGGGGCATGCAGCACTGTAGTGTGCATTTACTCTGTGCATAGGAGAAGATTTTTTCATTAGGATGATGACAAAAGTCCTCATTCTGAACACAGCAATAGTCATTCAGGGACAGATAATTTACAGTATTACTTAGTGCTGTTTTGAGACATCAGTGATGACTTATTCCTTACTGTTTAAACAGTCCTATCATTTTAAGCAAGGACTTATTACAGCACTTCTTATCTAGGGGAAGGAGGGAAGACTGCTGAATGTGATCCATTAGGAAATTTAAGCCTTAAATAAAGTGACCACAAAGTCCTCTCAGCTCCTAGAAAGGCAGCAGCAGTACATATTTAATGTAACATAACACTATATTGTGGTGGAGATCCACTACTTAAAACATACGTAAGGCAGGGGAAACGGGACTATTTTGCTCCTCCATTTGAAAAACGAGAAAGTGTAGAGTGGCATAACTTCTTAAATACATAAATAAGCATTAGACTCATGGAGAAGACAGGTACACTGTTGGACTAGAAGTTATAGATTAAAGGTCAGCAGTTAAATCTGAAACTATTGCAGTCTGGTTCCTTTGATCTTATTCCTCAAGACTCTGCTCTTATTACTAACAGGTGAGGTATAAAACAAGAAGCAAAAGGGACTGCTGAAATCTACTGTACTTGTCTTAATTTAATAGCAGCACCTCCTAAATATTCTGTCACCTAATCAACTAATGCCATAAACACACATGCAAGGAGCATCTACAGATTTTCCCTGCTTGGTCAAATCCTGTGCAATTACGGATTCCACAGGTTTAAAGAGGAAGAAAATTTTACTCACTGGCCAAGCTTTGAAGCAGAGCCAATGTTGCAATCAACATGCTATCAAAAATATTATCTCACCATGATTTGCCAAGTCCTCCCATATGACATTTTTTTGATAGTTTACAACGTCTTTAGTGAAGATTAGGTTATTTCACTGAGATATATATATATGTATATATACACACATAAAATTATGAATACAGAGAGCTTTTTGGATGGAAATATTCAGCATCATTTATCTTTAAGAAGAAGAAGCTAACAGAGGTGCAGGAAAGGGAAGCAAGGGGAATGAGATGGTCTAATTCATCCTTTCTCATTATAAAAGGACAAGGAGGTCTCCAATAAAGCATAAGGATAATAAAGAGTAAAGCAGGTAAAAGGGAACTTTTTCATTTACTGCCTAATTGAAATCATGGTCATAAGCTATTACTGAACCTTGCTACTAATGGATTACTAGAAGGTTGAAGAATACCTGTACATTCTGTTAACATGTATTTATTTTCATTTAGTAGGGAACTAAACCTCCTGTTTCAAGATCTAAGCTGAGGGTGAAAAAGAATCCACTAAGAATTGCTGTTCTTTCATCTGCATCTCCAAGGTTTCCCAAATTATCTGGTACTCATCAATTCTGGACACACAGGACCACCTAACCAGGATCACTGACAATGCCTCCATTACAGTGAACTATCCTACCCATGTAAATTTTGACTGGAAGTCACAGGAGCATCAGCTGGCAGGGATCTGTAGCCCATCGGTCCAGACTGTCTGGACTGTGCCTTACATGTGGTAACGCACATTGAAATGCACGTGCACAAACATGCATGTGTGCATATACACACACATCCATGCCAATTTAATTTCAAATGAGGAGCAGCTAAGGAGCATGTATTTCCCTCCTCTACACTTTTTCTAGATACAAAGAATGTAAACAACACTCTTCACAAAAGACTCATGTGACTTTTACTTGCCTGTCTGCTCCAGTAGACACCATGAGCTTGATTCTCCAAGACTGCCACTGAAATTCCACTCTACTGATTTTTGCAACCTAATTCTTCAGGCCTTTTTTTTTTTTTTTTTCCCAGCAGGATAATGTGACCCAAATTTATAAAGGAGGTTAATTTGCTAGAACATTGCATTTTGAATCTAGAATCCGTATGTATTTTTATGTTATTATCACAGATGTAAAAAGACCAGATTTAGATACCTGAATTCAGTCTGAACTTAACAGGCTTAGAATGTTCTGTAGCATGAGGGAAAATGGCATCATTTAGTAAATCAAAATGTAAGGGGTTTTATGAATGATAAACATTTCTAAGACAATAAAGCTACCTGAAGGCTCACACTACTAAGCATTAAAAGGACACAGCTACTTTTTTAACAACTAGAAATGTTGGAGTCTTTCCTCTTCATTTTTCTTTAAATGACATATTGCAGATTCTGCTGCAGAAAAACAGCTGCTGAACTAACCCAGAGGGCATTTTCAGGCACTGTACTTCAGTGATTACAGCAATTTTTGTAGACATTCAATATTAGGATTGCATTCTAATTTTAGACAGAGTTAAATTTAAATTGAGTAGGAGGGACTTTCACGTTAATCTAGATGTTCTAACATTGCTTATCCCAACTCAAAAACTGTATAGTGTCTGAATTTTGCAGCAATGATAATTTATTAGTAATGACACACTTTAAAGGAATGAAACTAGAGCTCACTAGCAGCAGTGAAATGATGTCCACTATTATGATGGGACCAAGACTTAGGCCCTGAAAGCATTTATGCACTGGCCATGATGCCAGTGCTATGGGACTCAGTGACATTGCCCTACACAACCCCTCTCTACTCTATTTCCATGATACCTCCTCTTAGTTGTGTATATGTAGCAAGTACCCTGAGACTCTAAGGCCAAATTGGGAGTCTTATGTTAATGCTTATTAGTATTTAAGTTCCCTGACTCTCACAAAACCCAAGCATCAAGATGAAGGAAACTGAAAGAAAGAAGGTTAGTAAAGGACTGACAGTCCAGAAGACAATACAGATGGAAAGTGGAGGGGCTAGGGGAAACAGAAAACAAAAGAACAAAGCTTCTATTAGATGCTAAATGAAACCCTGGCTGGGTCGTAAAGCTATGTCTACATAGGTTGCATCTTTCCTTAATTCTCTTACCTTGTTTCTCTTGAAATACGCTCTTCGGCAAGCTGCAAAGCACTTCTCGCTGCAGAAGCATTTCACTTCACTTCCCATACTCAGGGAATAGCGCTTGATTCCAACTTTCTGGCACCAGGCACACATTATTTGTACATTTGACACATCATCTTCTACAACAAAAATATAAGAACAATGTTTACATGAAATGCAAACACTTTCCTCAGACATCTGCACACTTACAAATAGCACCAGTTCATCTTATTTCTAACTTCCTCACTGTCAGAGAGCAGAACCGTGCATGCCTGTGATCACCAGCTTCGTCCTCAGGCAGCCAAAGACCTGAGCCAGCCAGCCTTGGCAGATTGGCAAAGCTTCTAAAGTGGCTGGAAAAGATGATTAAGCTTCAAAAGTGGTGCATTGCTGAAAATCTCTGGAAATCTCAAGAACTTTTTAACATGTTTAAGAGTTCACGGCTTTTTATCAAATGAGTAACCAAGACTGGAGGCAGAGTATTGCTGCTTTGTTCTTGCTAGTTACAGTCCGCTGTAGTGAGCCCCTGAGATGTTCTGCTCAGCAAGAGCTGGTGATAAAACACATCCAGAAGGTACTGCACCAAGGCAGGTCTCTAACACGAGCCTTCTTCTAAAGAAGAAGGAATATGGAGCACGTTTTTTCTGTTTTGAAATAATGTTTTCTTGTTTTGAAATAATGACTAGCATACAAACATGTGAATTTAGCAGTCACAGAAACACAGACTCAAACAAGAAGGTGCAGCACTGTGGCAAAATCTGCCAGGTTACTTTCCAGTCATTACGCTCATTGGCCAAATTTTAATTCAGGCAGAGTTCCCAAGCCTCTTTCAAGCTCTTCTCTGATGTGTGTTACAAATGTGGCATGTGTGCCTTCTGCCATGTAAAAAGATTCCAGGGCTTATTTACTAAAGTGCAGCAATAACTGCGAGGTCAACATTCCCACCCCACTTTCACAGAGAAGGGCAGTGAATAGTTAAGCCTACTAAACAGGACAAGGCAGTAAGTTAGAAGGAATCCTTCTGACTTAGAATTCTTCAGTTCTTATGTCCAGTTTATGATACAGAGTGACCTTTCAGTTACAGACAGCAGCTATTGTCTAACTTCTGGGAAAAAAAAAATCCCTGAAGACTAATTGTTAAAGTAGTTCCTGGTCCATGAGCTGTGGAGAATTCATAGCTCAGAGATTCTGTCATGCAGCCATCCTATTTCCCTATAAAGGATTTGTTTTTGAAGCTACACTGTCATCATTCTGTAAAATTATTGGCAAACTAATTTTTAGCAGAGTGATTTGGCTCCTTTCCCTGACTATCATAACTCAAAACTACGTGCTACATTTTACTCACCTTACTGGAATAAATATTGCCAGTTTAATAACTTTTTTCCTTCCACAAATTGTGTTATGATTTACAGCTACAAATAAAATTCTATAATGTAAAATAATGACCTTTTAGTTTTAATCAGACTTTAAACCTATATTTAAGGCTAAGTTATAACACAGATTTGAGTTTAATGTATTTTATCACTTACCCTTTAGTGCAGGATTTGCCAGTATTATAAATGCCTTCATATACTTAACATCAAGGGAAACCAAAGTAATTTGGCCAAAATTATCACTAGCCATCTACAGGGTCAAAAAGGCTACCCCTGAGCTGGCTGTAGCATCAGCCAGGCACACAGGGTGCTGCAATGGTTATCTGGCACAGGGTCATCACAGCTTTCTCTCCGGACCAGTCTTGATCAGGACACTAACTACTCCAGCACAGAGCAAGAACTCTTCCCCCCATTTTTATCCTGAGCCATTTGAAACACTAAGGGGTCCTACAAAGGTACCCTGATTGAGCTACTTTTACACAATAACAAACCAATTCCTTACAGACTGAACGTGTCACTTTGAAAGTATCAGGACAACAGAGATCCTGTGAATGAAAGGAACCAGACAGCAGACTCTTGTTTCAGATAACAGCAACATTTATTTGCCTACTGATAAGAAGCATGTTACCTCTGGAAAAAAGAAGATCTAGCAATGATACCTTTCTAATACCCTTCATTTCTGGTAACTCTCATAAATGAAAAAAGACTATTACAGACCTGAAAGAGAGTTCACTGGCAAAATAGGTGCTGGAATGGCTCTTTTGAAGCAAGTTGTATCTTCTGGGGAACAGTTTTTAAGGAGAAATGCAGAGCTCCACCACTGGGATTCTCAGGGGCTTTCATGAGTAACTTGATACCTCAGTTATCATTCAATTTCTGTTCACTAATACACATGAACTGTCAGCCATGGATGATCAGAAAGACACACAATTGTCCATTTTCAATTACACAGGCTCCCACCAGCAGCTGTGTACACGGGAAAGCCGTGTTATGCACTTTTCTGCAGGAGGTTGTGCAGGCTAGTAAGGTTCAATCCACCTCCTTCTACCAAGGACTTTCTCTAAGACGCATATTGGCAAGGAGAGGAGAGAAGGTAAGACAAGAGGGATCTAATGTGTCAAGTTGCTGTCTTCCCATGCCCTGAGCAGCACAACTTCACCACCACCTCATGGGGAATCCTTTGAAACAGCATTGCTTCACTTGGGTCCCTGGATCTGACATTCAATAAAACAGCAGAGAATAGTCTACTTAACTACTGCTTCCAGCCACTGTCTGCACTTCCAGGAAGTGACAGGTGATATCCAGGAGGCATAGACAATACTAAACAAAATGTTCATAACTTTGACAGAAGGAAGAGAGAAAGGGAGTGAAATAGCCTAGCTAAATACAAAGAACTTCAATTATTTCTCTATTCTACTCCCTTCTCACTCCAGTCATCAAACAATAGTCACATGCAATATAATCCTTTTCATGGTAACAGTAATAAAAAAACTAGATGCCTCTTCAATTTAATAGACTGAGGAACACTGCTACAAAAGGATTAACTGAGTATAGCCATGTGAAGCAGCCAGGAAACACCAGCACTTCAGAAGCAGGTTCAGAGCATGCACTTCCAAAGACATCATACTAATACATCATGTTTTAAGTTATCGTTTCTCCCTCAAGTGTAGGTTTGTCCAAGTCAATTTTTGCTGCACTTCTAACATTTTGTAATGGCATTCATCAAGTAAAATAAAAAATAGCTGGTACCACATGACCATAGACCATCAACAGGAGCCCTGTCCAACCCAGCAGGAGGAAAGCTTGGTCTAAAATCAAATCTTTTCCTTAAGCTTCAAGTGAAACTAAGAACAGCAGAGAAAAGGACCCATGCTTTGTACCAAGGAGAGGTAAAGAGCCATGTCCTATGGCCTATGGGTGTGGGTGACCGCTGGGAACAATGATAAAGGTCTAAAGCTGACTGTGGGCTTTCTTTCTTCACACCAGTTGTGGTAGGGATCTGAGCAGACCTTGTGAAAATAGCTAATAGGGATGTTTTGTTACAGTGTACTAATCTTAGTGACCAAAGAAAGAGGACTGCAACATTAACAGAAAAGTAATACTTTGTGTGTTTCTACCAGTAGTGGGAAGCATTAACTTAGACTCAAAATATTAAGACTGTGTGAAATAAGTGAAGCCAGAGTCTTGGCCTTTAGTTGTTGTCATTTGTTAAGTACAAATTGGAATAATCTGAAACTAGAAATTTGTATATTGCATTCCATACAAGATAAAATTCCTCTCACGTTTTCACAAACCTTTGTTTTTCAAGGTCAAAGTCTTTGGAAATAACTTTACCAGTTCCTGCCCTTCTTTCAGGAAAATGTATCAAATCCCTGTCCCTAGAAGAGTCAGCAGGAAGAACCTGCAGTGACAAGACCACAGGGAAGTGGGAAATTTCTAATCCAGCAATTTGAGACTGCTTATCTGTCTTCAATCTTTATTCTAATCTTCTTCTGATTAGAACTGCACTAAGAAATCTTCTCTACAATAATTACATCAGTATACTACATCGGCAATGTTCTCCTTTGCTCATAGTCAAACTTCTGCCGGTAGTCTGGCTTAGTATATCTACTTAAAGTAACATGAGCTCATTCTGACACCATGCCTATGTCTATCATGTGAGCTCTCACTGGAACAGCTCTTCTGATGAAGATCATTCACCATCACTTTTAGGACTCACATAGCTAAGCTGACACTTGTTCATAAAGTACAAAAATATCATTTGCAAGTCCTGGCACAGATCATTCTGAAGTGAAAGAAAATACTTTTTAATAACTGCATTTTTTTTTTCTCTCCATCTGGGTCCTCAACATTATGACCAGCTTTGGCAAAGTGTTTAGCATGTTGTCAGATCTGTCACACTTATGACAGGTAGCATGGGCACTCATGCAGGTGAAACAAAGAGGAAACAGCACTAATGCAACTGAATGGTAACAGCAGAATATTCAGCAGAACATACGTACTGCTGTCCTCTGTAATTACACCAGGTAATAGAAAGATATATTCATTCCACATACTGCACAAGATCTAAATTTCCAGCTGCCTCTTCTGAGTTCTCATCTCTTCATAGGGAGAGCTATTGGGGGAGTTACAATATTGTGTTTTTCTGCCCCTGGGTTGTGTCATTACAGGTGGAAGGAGTACTCCCTGCACTCACCACACAGATACTGTTCGGTTACATCTCCTTGTGGTTTTCAGCCTGTGTATTTTTCATAATGAACAATGCAATAAACACAGAGTGTTTGCAGTGTTAAATCATGTTCCCAAAGGGAGTAGTTTGTATAACAAGATAAAATTATCACATTATAATAACTAAATATGCATCAGTCTAAAGCATGCTTCAATTAATCATCAAAAGTTTGTGCTGCCTCTTTAGGTCTTAATTAAGCAGAATGTTTGGAGTTTTTTTCCTTTCAATCCAGTATGGAGAAGCTGGAGAAAATTGTTCCTCTTAAAGAGCAGCAGTTTACACTAATCGATCTTCTATGCAGCCATAATTTGGAGAGGTGGGGGGAAGTGAAGGAAGGCAACAAGTACAATGGAGTAAATCCACCATGTACAGCCCTGAGTCTTTATCTAAGCAAACCAGGATGATCCACAGTGTTTAGTACAATGTTCCTAAAATCCCTACAATTCTGGAGTTAGACCCTGACCAGCTTACCAAGTTTTAGGTTGCAACACCCTACTAATAACCATTTTGAACTGTCTTATTTTCAATTTTAACTCCAGTTTCAAAAAACTAGGTGAAACTAAATGCAGCTACAGCTTTAACCCTGCACATTATTATGATCCATGAGGTACTTCAAAACCTTACTTTGCATATTTCCTTGCAAGAAATGCAGCAGGAAATACTCAATTCGGGCAAGAAGATGTCGCTCCTGAAGATGCACAACCACAGTGCTGAAGAAGTCCCGTTATGTAGAAGGAAGACTGGGAGGACACAGGGTTTGGGATTGAGATCTCAAGTATGGCATATGGACTCAGTGAGTCTGTGTGAAAACTGTACCTTAGTTGAGGTTGTATCTGTGATTTGATACAGAAAATATCTTGGTATCCCATCCTTCCTCAGTGTCTCCCAACCACCCAACTCATCCCTGGCATGAGTTTCCTTCCACCACACTATCAGAAGCCGTGTCTCTCCACTACTGCTTTCTTCTGCTTTCCTCTCTTTTTCTGTCTGCTGCATCTCACCCCCTCACACAGGCAGTTTGGATCCCAGGGTTTTTTTGTAGAGAGCTAAAATAGCCCTTTTACCCTTAGGTGGGAACAAAGCTCAATCCACTGGTATATAATCTTTAAATATTCTAGCTGCTTTCTTACAAAAAGCTGCAGAACTTCCTTTTTAAAGACATAAGATCTTAACTTGACTCTAACATCTGCAGCAATAACAATAAGGGATCACTGTTTCCACTGGGAAAAAAAAAAATGCCAGGATTTCCGAATTGGTTAATTCTGAGTTATCCACCTGCTGCTCCTGAAACCCAAGATCACCATTGAAGAAAACCAAATAGCACATATGCAGATTTTTCATCCCAACACCATTCCTGAGTTTGCTGATTCCAAGTAAGACAGAAGCACCATCGCAGTCATTTTTCTTGCCCAAAATGGCTTATCAAATCAATCTCAAACTAAAAAAATAAGAAAAATTCCTGAGAGGTTGCTGTAGATCCACTCATGATATCACTTCAGAGCTGATCCTCTAAGTTGATGGGGTGGGTGACAACTTAAGGTACAAAAAGTACCTTAGAAAAAGTAATTACTGGAGGAAGATTAAAAAATAGGGCTGACAATAGAAAGCTTGCTGCAGTCATTGCTATGAAAATACCTCAGAGGCTCTACAATGCATTTCCTTTTAAGGACCAGTCTCTTGAAGTTCACTACTCTGCCAATAAAGCAAAATGTCCCAGCTCCTCTTAAAAAATCATTTTGGGGAACGACGGGCCTGCCTACATTTTCTATTCATGAGTTTAGGGCACATTCTTATGCATAGCTCAGTAAGGACTGAATGCACAACACAAAAAAGCTGGCATTTAGGCAGCTTTTAAACATGCAAACAAAAAAGTACCTATTTCAGCTAATAGAGGGGGAACTCCCTGTGTATTTTGAATATATGCTATTAAGGTGAATGTGTGGACTTTGTGATTTTCTTTTTAGCACAAAGGAAACAGTTTGCCCTCTACAGAGAGCAAAATATATTGGCAGTGGGCTAGATGGGGCAGGAATCCTGGCAATCACTGGCATTTAAAAATCCAGGCAGTAGTAAGCCTATGATGAAGTTTCAAATTGAAAACAAGAGAAATCATTTGAAGAGCTGCAACTACAGAATTTATTGTGGTGGTCTTTATTAGAGATCTAAACCTGTAGTTAGAGAAATTGTAAAGATGTTCAGCAACCAGGATATTTGTGAAATACTGAAGAGGGATCCAGAGCACAGTAAAACGAAAGTCTCCTCAATATATAGGCTTAATTAAACCTAATAATATGGTCTTTATTTAAAGAAAACTGCCACTGGATTCTGTCTCGAATCAGACTTCTTACTAATGCAGTCTTAGATCCAATTCATTGGTAATTTTTGACAGGTGATCTTGAAATTTATTTTTAATGTCCTGCTAAATACCATTTAAAACATGTTTCCAGATTCCTCCAATACAATTTAAATACTGAGAGAGTTTTCAGCAGTCAGTTCCAGAATGGTTGTAGGGCAGAGAGTCTGCTTATTCCCATATGTTGCACAAAGTCACGAATGCGCACTTGCATTTACAATATCTCCCACAAACTTTAATTCTAATGCAATGTTAAGACATAACACAGAAAATCACTCATTCCTTCCTATAAAATACCTAATTATTCACATTAGTATTGGAATCTAACACTTCCTTGCCAGCTTAGATCACAGGTCTATTTTACAAGGTAGTCAGAACTGGAAATTCTTCTTCTCCTCCTTTAAGACATTTTGCCTCACCAGATACAGTTCTTCCAGTCCAGTTCTCCTTCACTTTCATGAGTTACTGATAGCTTCTGGTACAGTTTCAATTATTATAACTTGGAAATCACTGAACCTAACATTATGTAGAAACACTGATCTGTGGCTTGTAGGATTTAAATACCCTTTATTTTCCCAAATGTACTCAGTACCTTGTGAAAACCTAGGAGGAAGCATTGTTTTTCCCTTGTACTTCTTTCGCCTATGAACATCTCAGTCAACTGCATGACATCATCCTCTCTGCCTCCCCTTCCACTGTGCCCCTTGGCAGTGACCTCCCCTCTGAGCACAGAATGGCAAGGAGCTGGTTCTTGTTTAGGATGCTCAGAGCAGCAGATGCACTCCATGCATCACTTGTACACAGAAGCAGGTGGGAAAGAGAAGGATTTTGCCAACACCCAAGCTCAAAGGATTGACCAACCAGGAACTGTACCTCCCCTACCAAGGCACTGCCATGGGGATCACAAGATAAAGTAAATCAAAGAACACCCAAAGAAATGAGAAAACTGAGACACCATAGCCTCCAGCAGGTGCCAGGGAAAGGAGGCAGCATGTTCTCACCTGCATTGAAAGAATTTTTTGCATTCTTCTTTAACTAGTCTTGATTTTAGCCTTCCTTCATCCCATGTAACAAGAGTTGCCCAAACTTGCCTGAGCAAACAGGCAGAGTCACCCTAAGTGCCCTCTCAGATTTACTCTATCATTAAGGGCTGCAGAATTACAGAAGGCTTGCACACTAAGTACCAAGGCCATCACACACCTTGCACAACTCTGGTGGGATTTTTACTTCTAGATCATCCCTGGCTATTGCACTTCTGTTCCTTGTTATTTCTATGTAACTTTTAAATTGGAAAAATAAAAAAAAACAAAAAAAAACCAAACAAAACAAACAAAAAAAACCCAAACACACACACCACAAAACACCCACCTTCTTTACACTGCTGTGTAGAAAACAAGAATCTTATTATACCAAGTAGTAATAATCTTAGGATCAGTTTTTTGCTATAGATTGTACTCAAGACTAACCCTGAAGATTACTTAGAATCTGCTGCTGGTTCTAAACATAGTTACCAGCCTGCTGGGCAAGAAGAATATTTATCCGCCACAAGGAGACTCTTAAACCAACTCTCTGGAGGCTGCACTGACTTCTTACTTGCTTCCACATGCAGGTTGCATGGCTGATGTTGACTTATAAAGTCATGTTTGATTTGGAACTTCCTGAGTGTGGTCCATCTGCCTAGTGGTACAAATCAGTCCAGTACTTTTGCAAACAGCCTCCACATCTGACTCATTTGTCCTTCTGGTGGAGGCTTCCCATGACCAGATTTAGCATTCTACACTGACATGCCATAACCTGGGTCTGTAGACAATCAATGCACCACATAGGGCCCATACATTTAACTCAGCCTTTTTTGGGTATAATTCTAAGATACAGGAAGGAGAGAGTGCCTTTATTGGAGCTGTTTATATTCGGTTAGGTAGCACCCTAATGTTTTCCAGAATCATATATGCAAATCTGTACCTAATATTTCATTTGATCAAAACAGAAATTTGAAAAGGTTAGAGATAAAATTTTAGTCAGAGTGATCAAAATTATTTGGTTTTCAAATAAAAAAATCTAAAAAAAAAAACAAAAACAAAAAGAAAAACAAATAAATTATTCATAGTACTGAAAAATAGGCATGAGGGGGAAAAGGTAATTTTGTTAAATTTTTAGTTTGGTCATACAAAATATGAATGCAGGTAAGACACTCTTCAAAGTTTTTCAATACACTCAAAGAAAACCTAATCGGCTGAAATCTTCAATGACAGCTTCCTAGACATAGCTTAGGATCAGCACTCCTTCCCCCTCTTGCTCAAGCTGGTAGCTGTTTCTGATATCAAGAGCCATATTTGCTTCCCTGGAAATCCTTTTCCCTTGGCTTCCTGACTCTGTCTTCCCCAGTGCTTTTTCTACCTTTTCAATTGCAACATTAGTGCACCTTGCCAAGTATCCTTCCCATTTCTCCCTTCAGGCTTCTGTGATCATCCTCCACGCTCTGCTCTTTCTCTTCTCCCTTTCATCATAATAGAATCTTATCAGCAAAAAATATTCAACTAATAACTCATTGTGACTGTTTCTTGGATCTGCTTATCCTCTTCAGACCATTGCACTCCTGTCCAAATGAATACCTCAGCCTGTCTGACACCTTTTTACTCATGCTGACCCTTCTGTTTGAGATCAATACAGCAAGAATTAAAGTCTTAATAATTTCTCCCTGAGTGCTCACTCCATATTATTTGCTCAATAAGGTTGGACTGCACCATCTTTCCTGTCTTTCAGGTTCATGATTTAGGTATCATTTTCACCTATAGGCATTCTCTTTTGAGCTATATTTAAGTCTTGTAGATTTTTCTCTTGTACAATATCTAAAAGCTTTCCTCATCCATTCACAAAGTCTGGATGCATCCCAAATCTTACCATATCAGTCACTATAGTGCATGACTACCTGGTTTTTTCTCTGGCCCATAACATAACCTTGTTGTATGTGTGCCTATTCAAAGCACACTGCAAAGATCCCCTTTCCTGCCCAGCATTTTAACCCTGAAGCTTTCTCTTGGCCTCTTTCTCCCTCTCCTCCTGTCCCTTTACTTCATTTATTAACTCAAACTATATGTAAGCTGCTTCAGTTCTTGTGGCAGGTCAGTCATAGCCAGTCTGTCTCCCATGCTGAAAATATTGGCCTTCACCTTATTAATTAATGACGTGAATCAAATCATTTGCATGCTCAACTCAAAGAAACACCTTTGTGCTGTTTCCAAAGTCATTCCCTCTGTTTGCAAGGGACTCGGAGAAAACACCCCCAGAGTTACTCATCTGGCTTTGTATCACTCTGAAGTTTTCTGCTTTGATGTGGTGCTCACAGAACAGTGTCAAAGTGCAGTGCCAAGACCATTGCCTCACACACTGCCTCTCATGGCTCCTTTGTACTCCCTTTTCTACTTGTATTCACCAGTTGTTTCTCGCCAAGTTCTTTGGGGTGATCACGACTAGGGCACCTACGCACTAAGATAAAACAAAACAATTGCTAGTCATGTTTATTGCAAATCCCACAAAGGTTTTGGTTCTCCTCCCAAGCTTTAGTCTCTAAAACAAAGGTGAGATAAATATGTTCATCTGCTCAGAAGTCATGATAATCTACTGCTCATTACCAATCACAGGGTAAAGTCAGAAGAGGCAGAGATGATGCATTCATATCACCTATGTAAGCAAAAAAACTATCATTATTAATTTATGAATTTTAAAATGTAAAGTTGAAAAATACTTTTGAAAAGCCTTCTCTGCACTTTACCCTTAGTGGTACATTTGAACACAGAACCATATGCAGTAGGTGGACAGACAAAGAGCAGAAGGCAGTTGACTTGGCCAAGATTCCCTGGTGTCCACTCCACTACTGTTGCAGTAATTTGTTTTTCTACTTCATAGTTCAATCTCCTCCTGCTTATTTGATGTCATAAAAATCCAGCAACTGTGGTAATTTGCATGATGCATGCTACAGCCTTGCATTCACATACCACAAATTCTGCATTCTGGATTCATTCATGACTCAGATTGGAGGGGAAAATAGTTTGGGATGGCACAAGCCCTTGATTAAAGCTTTAGGGCCAAATCAACAACAGCTGAGGATTCAGCCCATATGGCCCGAGATCTTTAGCCATGTAAAGGCTGCAGGAATGGGCCCAAATAGCTTTGGTAATTAGCAAATATCGTATAAAATAGATTGAAACTCTTTGGCAGGGAATGAGTATTGAGAAACATTTTTAAATTATTCATAGTATACTTACTTAGAGAAAAAACTCAATGGCCTAACAATAATTTAGGAGGGGCAACTGTAGTCTATCACACAACTGACAACAGGCAAACACTTTTGGACTGACCAGTATTTTACAGTTACCTTTTGACAAAGCTATGAAGGGCTGAGGTGACCATCTAACAGCTGGGACCTGATCCTACAAGGATCAGGATGTCTGTGCAGAAGCCCCCTTGCACCTGGTGGGGACCCTTTAGCCAAGCTGCCTCCCTGTGTGTGGAGAGATGCCCTTCTAGGGTAGGTGTTGCATGTCACCCTGTATTCCTAGATCACTTAAGAGCAACCAGGATAACACCCAGGGATGTCCATGGAAACACAACTGAGCCTGTTCCTGTCTAGATTCACCAATTATCACACTGTGGAAGGAAATAAATAATAACCCAACAATTAATCACCTTAGTGTAGCCGCAAAAATTCCTTTCCCAGATTATGGTAAGCAGCATGCAGAGCGGAATAAATAATTTTTCATGCAAACTCAGAGGAGTGGCATGTTATAAAATAACTCATGATAAAAATCTAAGGAAAAGGTAAAACATCTCTGTGCAATCCCCTGGGTAGAGTCAAAATCATATTAAACCCTCAAGAGACAGTGGGCAGGGATTTTAATGGGAATCAAGAGAGAATTTTCCCAGTATGAGCTTGTTAACCTGATATAAAGACACGATACTGATTTGATGGCTTTGTCTCTTTCAGTGTTTCCTTCATGGAGCCTATTTTCAAATTTAATAATATTCCATTAATTTATTTAAAGACTTCATTCACCAGAACAATTTTTTTTTTTCTCCTAAAAGCAGGTGCTGTTGAAGTGCTGAAAGTATAATCCAACATGGCAAGACTGTTGTCTTTGCATTTGCAGAAGTTTTTCAAGAATACTAAAGCAACTAAGGCCACTCTCCCACTCCATTTTAAAGTTCCTTGTGACAGGATTTTAACCATTTTGAAGTCAGCCCTCTTGCTAAGACATCGTGACCTAGCAATCTCAGGACAGCTACTGTCAATGACAGTAACCATTTTTAAATGTTCATTAGGATTTACCTGCTGGTGGCTTTATGAAAGGTGGTGGAATTAATGGGACAATAATAGGTACATTCCCGTGATCCTTCGACCCTGCTGGTGAGTCCGACAGTCCATTTCCTGTGGCAAGCCCTGGGTAGCTTGGATTTATATTGTACGGTGAAATAACACTGTCCTCAGGTAATTTTGGTTTTGGCAAAGAATTTTCTGTAAAACACAAAGAACACATTGTACAGTATGACACATACTTCTTAAAGGGCCCTACATACTTTCACCAATCTCTTCATTAAATTACTTACCCTAACACAAAAAGAGTGCACAAAAAACCCCCAGACATTTTCCCCTTTATAGAAATTGATACTTTCCAATATTCTTCAGAAATGCTCATTTTGTTGTTTGGTTGGGTTTTTTTATCAAACTCACACTTTCTTTTCGCAAAAGGTAAAAGGTAGGATTATTTTATCATACATATCCTTAGTATGTCTGATTTAGTCAACAGTATCCTATTCCTGTAGTTCATTTTTACTGTTTGCATGGTGATCACACCCATTGTACTGTGACTTCACTATTGCAAGAAGCATAAATTGAAGAATAAAAGAATTCTTAATTCTCTGTAAATAATATGAATACTAATAATGAGAAGGATTTAAAGAAATTAACAAAATATTGAAATCACAGAAAAGTGCACATGAGATTATGACAGTTATTAATCTAATTCTTTACTCCCAAATCACCTCAGGATTGTTATTTTTAGGATTTTCTCTAATACACTTCAGCTATGGGGCAGAACTTAATTCTCTTTACTCCCTCTCCTCCCATCTCTCAGAACAAGAAATGTACTCTTTCCCCTCCCATAGACTGCATACATCAAAAATTTGTACCTGCACAGGCATTCAACATCTATGGTACATAAAACATAGTATTTGTATCATGAGCCTATAAAAAAAAGTATGTCACAAGTTCCATCAAGCATAGCCTGGAGCCACAAGTCACTCAGTAAAAGATTTATTTATTAAAACATAAATAAATGAAGCACATTACTACACAGGCACAAGTTTCTTCAAAGGCAGCTTAACAACACTGCATTTTCAATGAAAAATAATTATTGATCACCAATGTTGCTATAGAACTAATGAGCTGCAAACATTCAATTTCAACATAATTAGGCTGTTTCCCCTTACCTCTGATTTTTTCACCTTTTTTCCAGCCATCTCTCCTTCAGCACTGGTCTCTCTGCTATCAGTACTCATTGCAACACACTCTGAATACAGTGCTGCTAATGGCTATCAGAAAGAAAACCCAAACACTGTTGTCCACAAACACAGTGAAAAGTGGCACTCCAAGAGTGTAAAAGCTGCTGCAGTTTCCTCTCTTTAGCTCACCTTTGTGGAACTCCTGTTTGATAAGTCACGATGCAGCAATTTTCTACTCTTCCCTTCACTCTGATAATCAGTCCCCACCCAACCCCTGAGACTGAGCAGTCAGAAGGCAAAAACTGAATGACTGAACAGACAGGATCTCATCCTTCACATTTTGAATCACAAAGATTCAGCACTGTCCCAAACAAGTTCCATGCCTGGAAAATTTCTACTACGCTTGAAGAAGACAGTACAAAGGTGGATAAGAAGCCTTTTGTGAATGTTCATACTCGTTCCTACATGTGCCATGAATATTCCAGTTTAAAATCTTTCAACGTTTTAAAGTTTAAAAGCAGCCTTAAGTATGAAAAGCCAAAGGGTTCCTTAAAGCAACTCTACTAAGACAGTGCTCCCTCTTTTCTCCAGATATGAGCAGTGTATTTGTACCACAGCTACATGACTTTCAACTGACTCACTAAAGGCATTATTTGTGAAGACATACCAGTAAGTGCCTACCAACAGCAATTTTGTGATTTCCCTCACACCTCACTGGCTTCCCTGTGCTCTTTGGTATTTTTACGTAAAGCAACCAAGACACGGGCAGCAGAACATGCTTCCCAATCCACACCAATTCAGGCAGGTTGAGCTATTAATTCTTCTTTGCCTGAACACAGAAACATGAAGTCTCATTACCTTTGAGAACAGAAATGTGCTGGCGGCTTTCCCCATCTGTCGAGTAGTTCCTGAATTCGATATCCTCTCCATCTTTCAATTCAACCTTATCATAACCATACCAGCCAAGGAGCTCATTCATAGTGTTTTCTGCAAAGTTCTGAAAGAGAAAAATTGCCTACTTATTTATATAATCAATAACCATTTGGAAGGAAGGGAGGACGGCATAAATCGAAGTGTATCTGTGCTACATGAGGAAGTGTCAGGTTTGGCCCACCTCCTCAAAGACTAATGTTCATTTCATAAGTCAAGTGCATAAAGTGAAATGCATTTAAATCTCCAACTGGCACATGTAATTATGACAGAGACTCATATGCCTGTAATTTAAAGAAAATGAAAAGGCAAGTTATTTATGACTTTTGCTCTGACATTCAATGTCAGAAGTATTTTAACATACATTCATCACACAACTTGTCTGTGTTGCCATAAAATATTTAAGAATGCAGTAAGAGAATAACAGAAAACCTGGATTTCTTTTTTTCAACCAGCAGTTAATCAATCTTACCGTGCTACAGTCTTTTCAGCTGGAGCAGGTCACTGACACAATTACAGTTCCTTAAGGTGTCAATGAACCAAATCAAATAAAATCACAGCAAAGAAGTTTTTCCTCAGATATAAGGCCTTGCATAGTCAAACCACTTTAAAACTCTTCACTGTGAAAGCATTTTACGATAATGTTTCACTCAAACCTCTCTTACATTTGTTTAAGAAAACCTTTCTCAGTTTTGCCATATTTATTTTTTAACTGATTTTCAAGCAGCTGTGCGGTTACATTTTATGTCTGTACAGAAATGCAAAGTATGGAGCATGACTGTTATAACTTTCAAATTCTATTAAAAATACATTCTCTAGGTCATATGGCAAAAATATTTCTGTAGAAAACACTCATTACTGGGCCAGGAGATTTAGTGGAACAAGTTAAGAAATCTGCAGCCAGGCAACAAAGCTCTCTGAAACCAAATAATACCACAGAGCTCTACAGCTTACAGATTTAGGAAACTACCAAAGGAAACCAGCTAATGAATTATTGTGATGGTAAAGATCAGTTTAAAGTAGTATGACAACTATAAATTGAAACAAAAAAGCCACACACAAAACCTTTTTATTTGGTTTCTGCATTTATTTTTTATCAGCACTCTTTTAAAACAAATTCCAAACTTCGTATTTCCGCAGGATCTTGACATCTAAAATAATGCTCCTGATAAGCACTGCCTCCCAGGACTCCGGCTACCAGCATAGGAATAAGGAGAATACAAAGCCAATTCAAAATAAATGGTATGTGTCAAAGTCGCAGGTTGCTACATTTTGTCTAATAACTGCTCTAGCTTTAATTTTGAGTGGGAACAAGTCTAATGATAGAACACAGCAGTTCACCAGTAATTTCAACAAATAAATAAAATTAATCAGATGATAATTGCTTTCTCACTCAAAGCTACAGCAGGCACTCTGCCCCAGAACCTCGGAGCACTGCACTGCTCATGGCTCATTCATCACACCAGATTACATAGATGTTCCTGTCACTCAACAAGCACAGTAAAGCACCCATAAGGAATAAACACAAGTAATTTGTACTCTTCCAAGAGTATCATCTCTGTAATTGTGCTACAAACACATTTCAGGTACAGAAAACCCAAAACAAAACCCCACAGCAGATCCCTGAAGCATCAATTTCCTTTTGGTTTTTCCCCTTTTCAGTTTCACTTGACCATCTGATGGAAGTCACAATTAGGTGGCTGTCCTGTGCAGACCCGAATTGCTAGAAAACATTGCATAATTCCACCTCTACTTCTAGACTCAAGCATTGTAAGTACAACAGCCCATTACATCTGAAGTATGTCACTACTACAGTTTTCAACTAGTACAATGCAGGGTAATGTGGTTAACACCTACCTATTTCTAAAATATCTATTTAAACTCTCATTCAAATGATGCAGTGTTGTGTTTTAAATACTAGAAAAAATGGAAATTTTTCTTAAAGTTTTTTCTTAGATTTTTAGAAAACTCCTAGTGATGAAGAGTTCCAACGTACTAACGCTGTTTCTAACTCATGAAAATCCAACAACAAAATGACCTGGAACTGGGGAGTGAAATCTCACCACTGCAGCTCACCCAGAACAATCCAAAAGGGTCCAAGGACGCCCGACAGCAAGATCCAACAGCTTCCCTTGCTGTGCTGAATTTCAACTATGGAGACACAGCCCTAGAGACTAATATAGCAAGGTAGAGACCAATTGACAAAGTCCTATGGACTTAAACTCCATGCAACCAAATTAATTTGAGTAGCTCTAAATTTGCCTACTGGGGATGCTTTGTGTTTTATCTGCACTGTTGATCAACTCAGGCAATGAGCAATTTCTAATTACTTGTCAAGGACTATGTAAGCAAGGCTGTATATATGTTAAGTTTTTTTCTTGTAAATTCATACATTTATGTCTCTTCAGAAAGTAGCCAAAGTGATGGTTGGGTTTGTAATGGCACAAAGTTTAAGTACTTTTCAAGTCTTATTTAAAGTATCTATGATAAGTGATACAACAAAACGAACACTCACAATGACAAAAAATATATTATACTTTGAAATTACACATCATAGGGACTTGACTCTTTCATAAAAAAAGTAAATTACTGAGGTCTTTCCTACTAACTTCAATGAGAGTACAATGACGTTGCATATTAGCAGTAACAAAAGTAAGCACTGTTTTAACACCATGATTTTTCAACAAGAGTGGCTGAGATTAAAAAAAAAAAAAAACACAAATAAACAAACAAAAACAAACACCTAAACCAACCACAATTAAGCCATTCTCCTCTATAATTTATCCTACTTAGTCCAGTGATGCAGAGTACCTGTATACCATTCTCTCAGTGGCTAACAGCCAGAGCTTCATTACACCACACTTTATACACAGCAAACCAAAAGGGTCACCCTATCCACAGCAAACTGACAGTCAAACCTGAGAGATACTTGTTTTCCACACAAACTCTGTTGCATGGACAGGCATCTGAGGAACAACAACATCACCTTCCCTTCAGGCTCCTGACTACAATACCCATTGTAAGTGATGTCTAATACCCCGACAACTGAGATCACGGTCACACCGGTCATGTCCTTGCTGAAGCCACTGCCCTGAAGCTGACCACTATTAATTCATTGTTTCCATATGCTTTCCCTTCTTCAATTTCAATGATAGACACAATCTACATGGATTCAAGGCGAGGTAACAAGATCAGATTTGTAAAGACCAGTGTGGTGGCAGCAACAAAACACAAATGATAAGATAGTTTTGCTCTGTGTCAATGCATGGGAGCGAAAAAAGGGAAAAAAAGGAAAAAAAAAAAAAAAGAGTAAAAAAGAGACAGACAAGTCCAGTTCTTGATGAAGCTAAGAAAAGAAAGAAAGCAAATTAATACAAACCTGTACACACAGAGCAGAACCTCGCTGAAAGATGTACAAGCTTCAAAGGCTCAGTGAAAGGAAGGGTGATGATTGTAATAGCTAGGCTTAAGAAAAGCGAGAATGTGGGACCTGAGGTTGGAGCAGGGAAGTAGAGGCAGCAGTGATGAAGCAAGCTAGACAGGAGCCAGTGGAACTGAGAAGTAATGGACCTGCCAAAGATCAAGGAGCAGATGTGAAGGTGAGTATGGATGACCAGATGGAGGATGTGCAAAGGAGCTGCAATTCAAAGCTTCTGTAGGAACAGGACAGCAAAGGTCCATGCCTACTTTCAGACACATTCCCAAAAGGATGTGGAGTATCTGCAGAATTAACGTTGCTACCTCCACACCATAGTCATGCCAGAGGGCTAGGATGATGTGAAAGACCAGTGCACCAGGGAAAACCTTGTTCATCATCACCAATACAATCATAAGTCAGCAATTACATTGCTAAGATGACCCTTAAATCCAGAGCAAATCCCACAGAGTCCAAAGACAGTCCCCCAGCAGGAGTGGCCTTGCAGGTACCCATGGATTTTGTTGCAAAGGTACAGCACAGAAGCTAACTTCACCCTGACAGGGAGGCAACGCTCGGTTCCCTGGGGGGAATCCAAGAGACTGAGCCCCAGGGCCATTCACAGTGAGGGTCAGCATCAAAGCTGAGAAGATAACCACAGAAATTCTGTCCCACATCCTTCTGCACTCACTCTGCCATGCCAAGCTCCACCTTTTCTGCATGCACCAAGCAGACAAGCTTTCAGGACCACAGTGGAAACACCCATGACCTCTTCAGCTGCCAGTGCAACCAGTCAATTGGTTAACATCTCACCAGAGTCAAACCTCCTGCTTTTCTCTAGCTGACAGCACACCATCACAGCTGCCAAACTAAAAGATTCACTACAGCTGCAGCACAACCCAACCAGCTCATCCCTGCCAAAGAAACTGGGCCAAAAAAGCTCCATAACCCCAGCCACACACCATCACCAAAGCCCTTCCTTCCCAACTGAAGGCAACTCGGGTTTTGTCCCCTGCTAAATCCCAAACCACTTATCACTACTCCAGGGCAATGTGTAATTGCACGTTTTAACTGTATGATTTCTCTGTTCATATACTACACACAAATATCGTCCCTTCTGGAAGAGCCAGGATAACTATTATGCTTGTTGGTATTTCTACTTGAATTTGCTTCCTATTCACATGAAAGATGAAGAAGAGTGTGTTGACTTGCCAGACTGTGGTTTCTCTCCTATGTGAGACTGACTTATATGCTAGGCAGTAAAAACATAATCACATTTCTTCCCACTTTAGGATTCATTTCATTGTAACAGTACACCTACAGTTTGATTTTTTACATTACGATGCATCACTTTCCCAAATCTTTGCTAATTAATACATTCTGAAGCTAAGCCATGCTTCTCTTTCCATGTTAGATCTCTTGTCCTTCCTTCCCTGTGAACCTTATTCACAGGGGGCAAAGCCTGGCTTCACCAAATGAGGCCTGGCAAACACGGAGGCAGGAAATGCAGGGGAGAATAAGTCTGTCAGACTCATTTTCTTCTAGGTTTTACTGCTGAATGTTTATTTCAGATCTGGGAGGAAGCACAGTGGCTCCATTCCATTTCCTTGCCTGCATAACCCACTCGGTGCAGAGCCCCACAAATTCACTTTTCACTTTCACTGCATCAAGGAAATAAAAATGTTTCTGTAGTCACAATATAAACTTGATTTTTTTTCTTCCCAGCCCTCACATTCTTTACTTGTTTATGTTGTCACCACATTGAATTCTATGGTTAGACCTTTATGCTATCAGAAAGGAAAACTCTTTGATGCCTTACTTTTCTTTGTTCTCCCATGGACATGTTTGGTTCTGTATCACCCACTCTGTTCAGGGAAGCTCTATTTCTGCAGCACACTGGCCGGTGGGGCTCCCTGTGCAGACAATGCAACCCGCTTTCCAGCCATCCCACAAAACCCTTCCCACACAGACTCCACAGAAAACTCTTCCACCTCTGTCTCCTGAAATAATGCAATTGATAAAGTCCGTCTGCTTTTTCACTTTCCCAAAGACATTCTTTGCTCTTTAGGAGAGAAGGGAGGAGTTTCTTTGGATTCCTCTGAGTGCTCTGACCATACTGGCTCACTCCCGGCACAAGGCTGCTATGCCTGCTTCACTGCTTTCCTCCTTCTGACAGCAGTACTTTCAAATGCCAAACAGGGAATACGAAAACACTAAACTGAATGATATTCTGATGAGTTTACTATTAAATGATAACAGATGGGGCTGTCCTAAACTTTAACCATCAGGAATGAAGCCCAATTTTAGATACAAATTAGTTATTGGGAATATTCATAGATGGTAACTCCTTGGGCACATGAAGCAGCCCTGTGAAATTACAGTGCAAATTAATTGCTTGCCTTTCAACTGCTAGAGACACATGGATACCTCATCTTATCTGTGTAGGAGAACTTCCAGTGCAATCCAGCACTGGATGTAACCTCACTTCACAACATTTCAGAGCACCTAGCTGTTTCTCCTGAGCAGCACTGCTTCCTGGCAGCAGGAAATTAACTGAGGAGGGCTGGATGGAGGAGCCATCACTGTGCCTCGACAAGTGCTTTCATCAATTAAACTGTAAAAAATATTTTGTTCTTAAGACGCTACTGGATTCCCTGATGACGACAGCTTTGGATCTATAAGGTGTTCCGTTATTCACCAGCAAATGAGAAATGACACTGAACTGAATTTCAGAATAACTATCTGCTCTTCCTCCAAAAAGCGAGCAGAATGCTACCTCTGGAAATAAAAATGGAAAGTATCATCTGAACGAGAAGGATGACAAAAGAAAAAATAACTAGAAAAAAAGGAAAGAGTGGCTGTAAAGGTCACAGTGAAACAAAACAGTTCCTCCTGAATACACTTTGCATTGAAACGTAATATCAGAAAACTATGCAGAGTCATGTACTTTTTGCACACAACATTGTATCAAATTAAAATTTGTTATAACCATCATGTACATTATGTTAGTGATAACAAAAATGTAACTCAATATCTGGCATAAGGAACAAGTGAGCAACCCGAATATCCATACAGTCATGTTAAAACCCAGCTGTGACACCACTGTTGGAAAACACCAAACCAAGCAGTTGGGTGTTGTGATCCTTCTTGGGTAAATATCTGACTGTATCAAACAGCAAATCTCGAAGGAAGTCTCTGTGATGAGGTAATTTTATTGCTCATTCATAGTGCCTTGCATTTGCTGTACTTAAAATAGACACTTGTACCAATGGCCTTTTTATTATCCAAAGGGGAGGGGAAAAAAAGAAATCACATATACACCAGTCCTTTTTCTTTCTGCTAGCAAAGGGAGGCAATTCGATCCAACGTGGGCTGAAACCTGAGTAGGTCACTGTACACCACGATAAAATTCCCTAATCCCTGAGCCAAATTTCCCTGAGGGGGCCCTCCTACTTCTCCTTCACTTTCCAAGCTGACTTTTCCATTCCCTCTCTCGTCTTTTCCTCCCCTTCATCCCTTTCATTTCCCCTACCTTAAAGCCTTGATATCTGATCTGCTGCTGATACTCAGGTTACAGTTTTTACAGCTTAGGCTGTCTATTGCTGTATACATTCCTTTCTTTCTGCTCTGCCGTGATTACTTACCAGAGCTTATTTTACACTGGTCCAGATGAAAGCAGTTCAGATGAAGGGAAACAGTCAGCCTGTTTGAACACTACAGATACGAACCTACACAAGGGCACATTGTGCTCCCTCTGTCATTTCACCACAAATATTTTGTACACTGTAACCAATTTGTTACATTATTGTGTTCCTTGGGTTTATGAAGAACAACTAGACATCTTAATTCATCAGTAAAGAAAAAGAGTACATGATCACTACAGGATTTTAACTTTCTCAGCCAGTCAAAACTCAAACCACTTTTTTGTTTCTCTCTCTCTTTTTTCCCTTCTTATATGATCGTAGACAACTGTCCTACAGAAAATGCACAGCATATATAGCAGAGTTCACACTGAAAAGTTGGCTATGAAAGGTTCTGCCATCAGCTGTCTCACTCTCAACCAGAAATTACATGAGTACAAAATGCCAGTTCTACGTGCCTTTAGTTTTTAAGTCAGCTGAAAACTTGAGCTTCCTAACCTCAAGGAGCTACCCGTTATTTAAAAAAAAAAAAAAANAAAGCTAAACTCTCTACATGAGGGTTAATATCAGTGCTTAATACTAAAGCATTAGTTCAAAATTGTGTAATTTTTCTCCTTCACACAATGTTGTTTTTGTTTCTTCCTCACCCTTTCAGACAAACATCTGTTATACTGTAGAAGAACAACTATCTCCCAAACCGCTGAGTATGCCTGCAGCCAAAGTAAACAAAACAAACCCAGAGGATCCAGCACAGTCAGCCTTTATATCCAGCCAGGATAACATTTCACATGTTTTGATTAAAATTAGCTAATTTGTAATTCTAGACCCTATGAAACTTAAAAGCTGCAATCCATATAGATGGCATTAGGCGATGCTCTGAGGGGCCGATGTCCTGTACTACAGACCTTTGCAGTCCTCAAAACTATGTGAGGTTACAATGAGCAATGACTCTCTGGTGCCTGCACAGAGCCCTCTCCGAAAATAGTGTCACATATCTTGCAATGAATAATACCGCTCCTCTGGACTTGAAACTACTACAGTTCGTTTCCAGAGAGATGCACCGACACGTTATTTTGTTCATTCCCTTAATACTACTCTTGTCCACATTTCCAGCTGATATGCACGCAGAACCATGCACACGCTCATTACGCAGACAGCAGGAGCAAGAACGCCTGCCTTAGGCAGAAAAGGGCACCTACCCGAAATCAGTGGTGTGCAAAACAGGGGAGAGGGGAGGGGGCTGTGCATTCCAGTTTAATTTTATGTGGGGAGATCAATGTTCCAGAAAGCAAAGACATTTTCACTAGGCATCATGCATATTTATACACTCGCCTATATAGTGTACGCACTATGCGAACGTGTGACATTTTCCAGGCAGTCTTCCACTTACAATCAGCCTTTTAATAAATGACATATTCAAATTAAATCTCAGCAGCTTTATCTCGTAGCCAGACTCCGCAGTTTCAGTCACTTTATCTACACATTTAACAACAACAAGTTCAGCTGAAGTCTCGCAATACATCGTTACCAACTTTGGGGAATTAGAGACGTAAAACAAACAGACATGGAACAGACGTGGAAAACAGGCGCAAAAAATAGACTGGTCAAGCCTGAAGCAGCGACCTAACGATAAAGGAAGTTCCAAAATAACGTTTTTGTGCGATCGCAGCCATCCCAACATCTGGACCGGCCGCAAGAGCACAGCTGGATTGCCACCGTTCCCATCGGGCAGGACAGCCCTCCCTCCTCACGGTAAATACAACTTCCATCAAAAACAGCCCTCGGACAAGCCACCTTCCAGCGACACCTCTGCGCTGCCACGAACGGCGGAGCGAAGCGGTACAGCAGAGGAGGAGGCGAGAGGGAGAAGGAGAGAAAAGGAGTCTCCGCGCTCAAGTGCGAGACTGATGCGCGGCTCAGACCGCAACGTTTCACTTTGACAATTTAATTACACAGTTGCAGCTGGCTACTGAAAAAGGAGAGAAATACAATGTTTAAGAGAGGTCCCTTTCTTTCCCAACTTTAAGGGCTTCCCCTCTACCTGAGGGGATGGCTATAGAAAGAAACAAAAAATTAAAAATAAAAAAAAGGAAAAAAAAATAAAGAAAAAGAAAAAAATAAACAGGCTCATCACTGGCACCCGAGGAGCTTAAAAGCCCAACGAGGGAGAGTTATTTTTAAAAAATAAATAAAGCTGGTCAATGAACAGGATTTGCAGCCTGTGAATTCGTCTCTGTTTGCAGCCCAGGAGGCGGAGTTGAGACACATTCAGTGCATCCTACAAAAAAAAAAAAAATGACAAGAGATCCTTTCTTATTCCATCTCCATGCTCGCCGGCGGGGGGGTGCGGGCGGGGGGGAACCCCGCTCCCGTCCCCATCACAGGCACCTACCTTCATCTCCTCGTTGATCTCCCGCTTCACCGGGTGAGCCGGCTTCCTGCTCCTTTTATTTTCGGGCGGTCTCCCTTCTTTCTCCATTTCTGCCATTTTTTGCGCCTACTTGGTGGTGGAGGTGGTGAAGATGAAATGGCTGCTGGTGCTCTGGGGGGGCC
>VXAU01002292.1:682012-693869 GCA_013399695.1 Formicarius rufipectus
TACCTTTCACCCAAGTAACATCCCCAGACGTTGCAGGCCAAAGTAAAGGTGCAGCTCATAACTGAGTTCTCTTAATATTGCTGATATTCTTATTATTCCCTGCTTGCCAGGGTGTTGTCAGCTCTCCATCAGGTTGCTTAGTGATGCCAGTCACCGTGGAAAACATATGTCTATGCAGTCATTCACCTGTAGCCGAGGGGAAGCCATAATAAACAGCAATTTAAATTCAGGTATTTGGTTTGCTGAAGTGTTTAATTAAACAAAGAAATTCATTATGTGTGTTCACAGAAAAGTTCTGTTACGTTGACTTTTTTTTTTCGTTTGACTTGAAGTGGAAATGTTCCTCTGACTTTTTGTATAGCACGCTCAGATGACAGATTATTTATGCAATCAGAAGAAAATATTAAAATATTGGCTCCCAATTTTTTTTTTTTTTTAAGTACACCCAGCCATTTTTGTACACGTGGAAAACATACATGTGACCTTCTCTCTTGCTTCAGTTGCACCCAATTCCCACTTCTGCTTCAGTGATGTTGTTTCACCCCTACCTTCAAGAAGGGGTACATTCCACTCGTTCCTGAGCTTGGACGAATGCCCACAGCATTACTCGCACACAGTAGTATCTGTAGATTCCTTTCTGCTGTGGTTACAAGTCTCACTCCAGAGTTTTCTCAGATGATTAGAAGTTGTTCTGCAAAATGTCAAGAGGTAGCCTCTCCAAAACAGACACAGTATGGCAGTTGAAATGGGAGTATTGGTGGCTTTCCAAATACAAAGATGTGGACATGTTTGGAGGCATTTTAATATTGATGAATATTTCATTCCATACTTGCTCTAGGGTATCAGTGTCAAATCTGTACAGTTTAATGGCAAGACAGAGTCTTAATACTGTTAATGCTTTTTAAAGTTCTGGCAAATTCTATTTAACTTATGAAATCATTCATAACAATTGGCCTCCTTCTGGCCTGAATCTTCACATAATTGGATAAACAGAAAGACATGTTTACTTCTTTCTCAGATTCTTTGTCAAATATTTTCAAGTTTTCTGTTAAAATGTATTTTGTTTCTTGTTAAATTTCTCATGTTCCCTACATCAAAAGTAAGCAAGAAGTCTTTAGCACGAGAAAACACCCATGCCATTAAAAATCAATCAATATAAAACCTTTTAAAAGGTAGCAATACATTAAAAACCAAATTTGTAAAAATACGCCCCAGACACCAATATTGACTTTGGGGGGAAATCTTTATCATCAGTCTTCTGCTACACTCTAGACTTTGCTATGATTAAGGACTATACCTCGGAATGAAAATAATATTTTGAAAAGAGATTTTGAGAATCTTAGAATTTCATTTGGTCCAGAACAGGGGTCTACTTGCTCTATCATACAAGCTGGTAAGAACACATACCACATACCAAGACCTACTTTCTTGAAGGCTTCTTCTTTTCTTGTGGTTAATACCCAAAATTCTGACCTGAGCTGCCCTCCATACACTCTATGTGCTGTGCCCCTGTTTCTCACATACATTGAAAGCATGGAACTGTCAAAGTCATAAGCAAAACTGATGAGGGGTGGAGACTTGTGCTCTATAGGAATCCTACAGCTGTAGAACTTCCTCTGAGGTGAAATGAGTATATTTACAGCCAAAGGACATTCATTTCTTCACCTATATTTTTTGACAATTACTGTTTTCAGTATTTTAGTTCTCCATGGAGAAAAAGGCAGGAGAGAATCTTGTTGTTTTACTTCACTGAATGTGTAAGTCTACCAGATGCTACAACAACAGAAGGAGCAGGGAAGAGGTTGTGTAGGATTGGGATACAGCAGAAAGTTCTCCCTTCTTTTTAAACTCACTTTTTTTTTTTCTTTTAAATAGATTGTGCTGATTCCTGAAAATATCGTTGCAGTAATCTACATCATGTTCTTCCTAAAAGGCATCCCTCCTCTCTTTGTCTTTCTGTGAAGAATAAAATAATTTTTTACAATAACAATAGTGGTTTATACATTTTCTCATAATCCTGTATTTCCCCTGTGAGCTTTGTTACATGATATAGTATGTCAGTTTAAGTAACATCTGTCAAGGGATGGAAAGCAATTGCAGGTTCTTTTCATTCATAAAGTCATTCTGGAGTTTCTTCATCCTTAATTTTCTTGTCATGCTTTCAAAAACATTACATCATTTTGTCTAAATTACCCCCTGCACTGCATATACAAGATACAGCAGGTCATTTGTTTCTTTCCTGGACCCAAAGAAACATGTCAAAGTATCTACACTGACATATACTAAATGATTTAGACTTGGGTAAAGTTGCACTTTCACATGTCATTATTTGACACGTGCTCTTCTACTGAAATGCTTGCTTTCCTACCAGTGTCTCCCTGGAATTCTCCGTAACATGTGATTCAATCTTTTGATCTTCTCAGTTATATTTACATTAATTTTACACATCCTAATACATAAAGGCGATGCCTCCACTTTGCTGTGGTGAAAGGTCTGTAAAAAATCCAAACATATCTTGGGAATAAATAACAGAAACACATTCAGAACTAGAATGGATCACGTACTCAGCAAACCAAAGAATAGCTGAGAATGACAGGGACCTCTGGACATCTCACAGCTCAAAGCAGAGCAGGTTAGTTCTGTGTCCAGTCACGTTTTAAACATCTCCAAGCATGGACACTCCACAGCATCTCTTGGCTACCTTTTCCTGTGTTTGATCACCTTCACAGTGCAAATCTCCTTTTTCTTATGTTTACATGCTATGTGCTGCATTTCAATTTGTGCCTATGCATCCCTTGTCCTTTCACTGCAAAAAGCCTGGCTCCATCTTCTCTACTTGCTTCTCCCCTCTCAGGTGTTTATACACATCAATTATGTATCTCCCTGGCCCTTCTCTTCTTCTGTCTAAACAGTCCCAAATCTCTCAGCCTTTCCTCTTACGTCAGATGCTCCCATTCTTTCATCATCTCGAAAGCCCTTCACCATCCTTGTTCCAGTGTCACTCTCTTACACTGGAGTGCCCAGACCTTGACCCAGTACTCCAGATGTGTCTTACCAGGACTGAAATCACCTCCCTCAACCTGCCAACAGTGCTCTTCCTAAGGCATCCCAGCCTTCTTTCCTTTAAGGCTTCACTGCTGGCTCATGTTCAGCTTGTTGAATGCCAGGGTCCCCAGGACCTTGTCTGCAAAACTGCCTTCCAGCTGCTTCCCCACCTGTATTACTACAAATACTGTCCTGATCTGGGTGCAGGATTTCACATATCTTTGCTGAAATTCATGAGATTCTTGTCAGCCCATTCTCCTGCGTCTTATTAAATTTGCTTTGATTTACGGTCTTCTAGGTAATCAGTAATACTATTATCTGGAAATATTCTGTTTTCCTGAACTGTGTGGCTTTTCCTAATTAAATCATGCATGTAACATTAATAATCTGTTTCTTTAATGCCATAACCAAAAGTAGATTTTGCTCAAAGACAGTCCTAAGAATATTTTTCTACACTGGTAGGACTTTTTGCCTTAAAACATGATCAGTGTATGTATCTGTTTCTATCCAAGATTCTTGAAGTCGAGTGCAGTTATTGATCTATTTTCATAGCGCTACTAGTTAAAGCAGAACTGACATGTCCTCACCACTCGCTTTCACTAGAGGGTATGAATAGGAAATGGTCACATACAATATCCATCCCACCCAGACAGCTGGGCAAATGCTTGCCCTGAGACATCACCTTTGGATAACTTCTGGGAGCTGAGAGTCAGACATTCCATGTGTTATTTCTATTAGCATGCTTTGAAATCCTGCCCACACAAACATGACAAACCCTGCCATTCTGGGGATTATTGAGTGTCACTAGAGGTCCCCAGGTGCACCACCATTCCTGCAAGCTCAGACAGTAATAGCTTTCAGAGCCAAGCCTCTGTGTTATGGCTTGCCCCTCTCTCCCAGGACAAAGTGAGAAATTACCTTCTCCATACTGTAAGCACATCACAGCTACTGTCTCTTGAGCCCTGTTGTGAGGAGCTGTAGACTGAGTTTTATTGCAAGACCAAAACAAGGTCCAATGCCAGCTTCAAAACATTGCCACCCATAAGATCAGTTGGGGTCTTCTTGTCTGCTGTTAACTAACACTACAGCTAATACTAACTAATAATACTCCCAGTTAGTATTACATCTATTTTCCAGATGAGAAATCATCGTGAGAGAGATAAAGGGACAAAACACGTGTACTTGAAGAAACTTGTGGCCTCAACTAGAACTCAGCTCTTATGTCTTGTAGGACAGTCCTGTCACCATTAGAACAAGTAATCCAACCTTCTTGGAAAAAAATGAAATGTGAGCCTCCCTTTGAACTAGCTTGACTTTGAGCTCTCTCATGAAACACCAATGACCTTTGAAAGAACATGAGGATGGCACAACTGATAGACTTTCCCTCAGTTGGCAGCAAACAAAGTTATTTGAAATAAGTGCCAAAGCTGTAATTTATCAGGCTTTTTCACAGATTCCACAAAAGCAAGGAAATTCAAAGTTGAAAGGCTTTCTCCAGGCAGAACATGTCAGGCATTTGTGCATGAATTGCAGAAGGGGAAACAATATGTTTCTTTTAGAGCTGTTGTTGCCATCATGGAAACTGAACAAGCATCTGTGCTTCGGAAATCAGAGGATGGAAGGTGTTCCGTGAAAGGCAGCATGTGGGAAAGCAGCTTAAAATGGTGAGAGTGTACGAAAGTAGCAGGAGTTCTGAATGCCATTCGAGAGAAGAACTGGAACAAGGCTGACACATAGAAAGGTGGCAAGAAAGCAAAAAGAAATGCAAAGAGTACACTGAAGGGAAAAAAAAAACCCACCCACTTTTGGCTAGAGAATAGGTCTGAGCAAATTCCAACAGAGGAACAGAGAAAGAGGAAAAATTAAAGGGCAGATGGAAAGTGTAGGTGAACATGTAAGTTATAGTTTTGGTGTGTTTTAATGCGGAAACAGATATAAAGTTGAAAATCAGGTGTCCCAGCAGGACTTCTGATATAGCAAAAATGTATACATTTATAGTAGTACAAAACCAGTGAGATGATTTTCCTCTGTAGCAAGTGCAAACAATACTGATAAAAGTGGCAAGATTCACATTTAGTAACATTTAATTCAAGAGTACTGATTACCTTAAATCACTGCAAGTAAGGTTTGCACTGACAGTCCTAAGGTTCTTAATTTCACTCCAGGGCTGCCGATTTCCTGTGTCACTACACTGTGAAGCTGTATCCATAATAATAATTTAATACTTTAGTGCCCAGAGTCAGGCAGATACTTTGCATAAAAGTGTTCTCTTGTGATTGTGGAGTGCCTGCAGCTCCCCCCAGGAGGTGGTGGGTGCTAAGCACCTCGGAAAAACAGGTCACTGTCACTTAAGAGCTCAGAAAGGAACAGAAGTACCAAAGTTTAAGGCTAAATTTACAAATAAGTAACATCATTGTGGAAGAGTGTGTCTCTGGAGGACTAATGTGTTTTTGGTCATTTGAATTTTGGTATGTAAGAGGCATGCATTTGTAAATCACATGCCTTTATAGCATGTAACACCCTCCAGAAATGAGTATAAAAGAAAGAGGGAATTAGAGAGGAAAGAAGGAAGATGAGGTGAATTAATAAAACAGAAATGGATGGAGATGTGTGTGAGGTTCTTTTAGACCTACTTGAGCACGCCTCATTGCTTTTGAATGCAAACTATCACTTAGGAGGCTCAAAATAAACATAATTAAGTGGGGATTCTTCCATGTAACTTGTACTAAAACTGTGGAACCCGTCCACAGGATGTTTGGAGGAGAAAAAGTCTAAACAGCTTCAAAGAAAAGCTTAGAAGAGCCTGACTTGGAAAATCTGGGAAATTGCTCAATTTTTATTTATTAAACATGATAGGGCATCTGGGTCAAGAAGTCTCTAAAGTGCAGTCAGGTGGGAGCTGGATGGACATACCACAGGACATATTTCTCTGTACTTGTTTGATTTCTCATTCTATTCCCTTAAGCATTTCATCCTGGCTCTTATGGGAGACAGTGTACTACTGCAAATACTCCTTTAATCTGAGTCAATACTCATATATTCTATTTTGCATTAGTGCATCATGATTTCCCTTTTATAGGTTACTTAACTGTGCTAGCCTAGATCAATTTTTCTTTCTCTTATCCTCCTGCAGCAGTAACTATGATTCCTATAACGTCCAAATATTAACTATTTTAGAGCATGTACTGAAAAAGTAAGCAGGCATTTTAATTACAGGGATTAGAGGGAGAACAGATGCAAGTGAGTCAAGTGCCAGGTAAGTATAAATGGATCACCCCTTGTACCCTGAGGGTCATTATTCTCTGTCTCCAATGGTTTGATATCAGGATAAGTTCAAAAGCAGGGGGAATACTGATGGAAAACACCTATATTTAAGAGAAGGCTTTACCTAGACCAGGGGAAAGTGTGTAGATGCTACAGTATAATATAGATTAATACTTTTTTAATTTTCCCAAAGCCATTTAGTCAGTGCTACGTAAAATACATTATTTTGGTCAAACACAGAATTACAAGGATGGATCCAAATGGTTTTGTTTAACTATGTTTTTCTAACTCAAACTGAAAAATCATTTTATCATAGAGGTTCACTTTTATATATTGACATCTGATTCCCAGACTGGCATTACTCTCCACCCGGTAGCAAGGCAGTGAGTGGGCATAGAGGGACAGAAGTGACTTAGAAAACTGTTTCTTCAAGTGGTTGGGCTTTAAAGTTGATCAGTAAACAACAAGCCAGCATTAAGTCTCTGGTGCAGAGTGTTCATGCTGTGCAGCACTGCCCAGGGAATGGGTAGTGGCTTTCTCAGGAACTGGATCTTTCAGGCATGCTTCAAAGAGGACTCATAAATAAAGAGGTACAGAAACCCAGGTGGAGGTAACAAAGGCACCAGTGACTTCTACGAAGTTTAGTTCAGAGAAAATTTGCAGCCAGCCTTGGTAGAGAATACACAGCTTGTACTCTAAGTAATAAAAAGAGGAAAAAAAAGAGTACAAAAACAGCATTAGTAGTAGAAAGAACGTTTAGTATTGTATCTGTTTTGATTATGCATGCAAATAGAAAGCAGCAAAATATAAGTAACACTTTATAAAAGACATATTTAGTCCATGAGAAGTAAGCATTTTAGCTGAGAAATGTTTCAATTTATTTATTTAAATCCATATTAAATGTGCACGCTGTGTATGTTTGCCAGTTTCCTGGCCATATTACGACTTTAATCCCTCGGTTCTATCATTACCTAGTAATAGTGGTATGATTAAGGTAGTTTTTCAAACTATTTTTTCAATAACATACAAAATCCCCCTTTTTTTTTTCTGCAGAACCTTTCCAAATCACATCATCTTCTGTGTTTTTAAGGGATATTGAGATAAAATTCACTGGGAAAAAGAATTCATAGAAAACCTATAGATTTGTGGAGTGGGGAGATTAGTAGAGGGTATGTGGGTAAGCCTTTGTTCAGCATGACTGTCATTTCACTCTGGCCCAAATCATGAACTTCTTAGGCAAGAGACCATTTCCTTTGTTCTGGTTTTGAAATGTGTCTGGCTGGAGTTTTCCACTAGCATTCAATTAAATCCAAATAATAAATAGTTAATGGGTTGCTGAGCTGCAGAGGTGGGGCTAATCAGCTGAGGCTTCATAGGGTAGTTAATGATGGATTAGAAATGGGGGAACTGATAAAGCTGAATATTTAAAGGCTAATATTGTACAGGATGATGGATGCTTTGTCAGCTTCGATTGCACATGACCAGAACTAACAATGTGCTTATCTTCCTCCTGCTTCTTCTGTAGATTACTCGGCTCCAAATTGTTGCTGTTTTGAGACTCTCTGTCCAAATTCCCCTGAGTGGAATTCTGCCTGTCAGAGGAGTTGGCCTAAGAGACTATCTCACAATTCAAATTGGGTTGAGAGGTGAAAAAACAATGACTCTACAACGGAGGTGTGTGATCAGCTGCACACTCATCTGCTCCTGCTCATACTCAGCTTGCTGAAATGGAAGGACTTCAATTGATTCTGGTATTTTTGCAGCGCTGACTGATGAACCAGTGAGGAGGGAGCTGTGTTCTGTGAGAGTGTGGCACGGGGGAGGGGGGAATTCCCTCTGCCTGTGCAGCGCTGCTGAGAGCTACAGGGAGCTTTGGCTTCTCATCTGTGCTGTGCACCAATGAGCTTCTGTACCACCCTGTTTTGTGTGCAGAGTGAAAAGGGCAACATACACCTACCCTGTCAAAGGATCCCTACATATCACAGCTATATTTATTTGTTTAAAACAAAATTATGCATTTCTTATTAACCAGCAGCACATCATGTTATTGGTATCTCTGCATATGATATTGGTATCTCTGCAAGCACATTCAGGCTTAAAAATTAATACCTTTTAGGGTCAAATTCTGTCCTGAGGACACGACTCCTACTGAAAGCAACTGATGCTAAATGATGGTGTTTTTTCAGCACCTAACTATAGGATCAATAAGGCCTTCATCCTTGTTGGTAGTCCATCAGCTGGCAGGAAGACAGGCACCCTTGCACACAAGACACAGACAATGAGGTCAAGAGAAGTGGATTCTTTTCTCAGTTTGTCTTTGGGGTTTTGGAAAGCCTTGGACAAATCACACAACCTCTCTGCTAAACCTCCGACTTCCAAAATGGAAATGATAATAACTGTCTGGTTTTCAAGGATGCTATGGAGTAAATCAATTCTCAGAAAAAGAGAAAGGGAGGGAAGGAGGTGTGTGGGAATAACAACTACCTGGATGCTTTGGAAGGAACAAAAATATTTGTTAGTTTTCATTTTTGTAAACAGTCTTAGAGAGCACCTAAGCTTTACTATCATAAAAAAATAAGTAACAGCTAGAGGGTTTGATTATCTAGTCAGTTAGTGTAATTTATTAACATTGCTAGTCTCATTCTCCTATGGACATAATTTATTTTGGACAACACCAAGGTAACTACGAAAGATTGAAAGGTAAAATGTTCCTAATCAAAGGAGAGTGCTTTGCAATTGTTTTATTTCAGATTGTAGTCCGAAAAATAATTCCAAATTTCATTTTCTGGAAAAGATACCCAGAGCTGGCATTAGCAGTGGCTTTGATGTATTCTCTGGTACATTGGTCCAGAGCATGCTGATGTAAACAGAAGTGTCCCTTGACCTGTCATCTTTGTTCTTCAACTTTGATATTGGCCTCCTTCAGTGGCTTCTTTCTCCTCTTGGGGAGGCTTAAAAAAGTCAACTGATGGAGGAAAAAAAAAGGAGTTTCAGTTTTCTTCTCTGCTTAAGACTCTAAAGAAACAGACACATCTATTGTACAGTCACTGAAGCTCTTCAAATAGTGTGGGTTCTCTTGAATCCTGCAGTGGAATGAGCAAATTAAAAAAAAAAAGAAAAGGCATAGAGTTTTGTCCACAACTTATAATATGGTGAGTACATCATACTTTTGCTCATGATGGGGGTTTTTTGAGAGAAAACCTGAGAAACTCTGCTTCAGAAACAGGTAGCACAAGCAGCAGTGCCTGTGGGTAAGTTGGTCCATCATTGTCCACTCTGCGGCCCTGACTTTTGATGCCTATAACTGTCAAACTTGTAATGATTTTTTTCTGTGATTGTTGGTTCAGCCTGAAGCTGATTTTTAAAACAGCTTGATCAGTTTGAAAAAAAAAAATAAAAATTTGCTTCAGTTAAAAATATTATTGGGTTGCATGACTGAGAAACTCTCCATGCTCTATACTTGAAATCTGGCAAAGAATTTGCCAAGGATTTGATGGGTCCCACTCACAAACATGTAAAATAAGGAGAGTCCATGATTAGGATGCAGGCTGTACAGACAACAGGATGAGTAGAACTTAATGAGCAAAAACTTATGAGGCTGTGACAATAATGAAAGAACAGTAGCCTGTAGGGATGGTGTGTGGGACTGAAGCAAAGATGTGAGGACACTGGGAGAAAGAAACCATGAACTTGGACCAGGAGTTAATTTTTAACTACTGAAGTAAGACTTTGAGGTTGTTAAAAGAAGGGAAAGGGGTGAAGGGTTTGGGCTGAGAGTGAGAGATGGAAAGTCCTCAGGTATTACAACACAGTCTTCTCAAAGAGTCTCTGACAAAGTATTTGCTTTATTTCTCCAGTGATTGCTGCATTTAAAGAACATCAAACTACTGCTGATGAATCCTGAGGAAACTCCAGTGGCAGTGTGCAGTGTTGTGGATATAAGGGTCTAGTCCTAGTTCTATACCATTTAGACTTAGAGGAGTTCTACATAAAGGGTTCAGAGGTGTTCAGTTTTTTAGACTGTAACACAAAGAGCAGCAATTTTGAAAAGTGAAAGTCTCACACATTAGGAGAGAACCCTAATTCCCCTCAGTTTACATGCATTACTTTAAGCAGATTTTAATTGCATAATCATGTTAGTTTTTCACAGAACAGTTACCACATTAAGTGCATGATTGGATATGGCTCAGGAAATGAATCAAGGAACTTGTCACCATTACTGGATAAGGTGCCTTGGTAGCTCCTCCTAAGTGCATCCCTCCGGCAATTTTCATTAACTTAGTCTTTCTGCACAGAAACATGCCACTGCATTCTGTCATTTCTAAACTGTGTTTATGAGCTGAAATTCCCTACTTAGCAACAGTTTGTTCTGTGACACCAGCTAAACAAACTGCCTCAATGGCAGCACCTTCAAAGCAAAGCTTTATTCTCTCAGAGACAGGCAGCACAGAAAGCAAAAGATTCAACAGCAGAACCTTAACACCCATGTCACCTTTCCAGTTCTCACAGGTTCTTTCTATCCAAGATTTTCCACTCTCCAGTCTGGGAGGGGCCACTTACAAAATGCCACAAGCATGTCCAGTTGTTGTTGACTCCACAGTCAAAGCCCTTTCCTCAGGACAGTGGTTTTTAAAGTTTTTGAATTGTCTCAGACATGAGAATGATAAACACCTTGTCATTGCCCTAGAAAAACAGGTAAGGATGTTCCTTTTTAACAGCTTTCCCCTTGCAACTCCAGAAGTTACTTGTGCTTTTTTCCTAGACATTTTTGTTTGTGATGCGATTGTTTTCTATTTGCATCTTCTTTTACAATATCCTTCAATGTAACTCTCTTTAATCACGCGGAACAATGCAAACAAAATAAAGTGACCTGCACCTTGTATTTGCAAAGGTAAGAAATGTAATACCCTAATTTTTCACTTGAATGTAGTCAATGGGACAATTTTCTTATCAGAGCTCTGCCTGATTTGTTGTGACAAAGCCTTGAAGTTATACGAGTAGATGTGACTGTAAAGACAGAACACATCATATTCTTGCTGAAGTATTTGTTGGATTAAGGAAGTAATTTGAATCTAATTTCTGAAGATGGCCAGTGAACTTTCCTCTGCTGGGGTACAGAAAATTCACAAAAGCTTTGGATGCAGGTAGCTGCAAAGAGGCATCATGATAGCTGTGCTCAGAATAAATGAAAGACTACATGACATACAGTAGACCATATTGCAGAACTGTGGGACCCAGAAGTCTTCGGCTGGCCACTGAGAGTTAGCTGCCAATTCTGATGTTAACTGTTGGGTTGTAAGTACATCTTCATCTCTCAAGGAGGCTGCTCAAAAACCCCTCACCTGTGTCACAGCAGAGCACCATGGAGTGAACCAGCGAGAAGAGGCAGAGCAGGCAGTAATGCCACGTACCAAACATCTCTGGGAAGAGACAAAAAAACCCAAACCAAAAAACCAACAACAAAAACAAAACAAACAAAAAAATCCCCCAAAACACCAACCCCCAAAAAACTCCCAACAATCCCCCCAAAATAAAAAATGATAACAAA
>VXAU01002292.1:694007-734483 GCA_013399695.1 Formicarius rufipectus
CAAAAAAAAAAAAAATCACAGAATCATCAAGGTGAAAAGGGACCTTTAAGATCACCCATTAATCAACCACCGTAACCCCGAAACCACCGAACTGCATCACCCAGCGCCAGACCCAGACACCTTCTCCGACATCCCCAGGGATGGTGGCACCATCCTAGTCCAGTGCCCGACCACCCTAACAGCGAGGAAATTTCACACTGAAACCACGTCTTTATAACTAAAAGCTGAACCCTTTAGGTGGAATCCCGAGCTCTTCCCCGTCGCTCTCTGCACACAGCCCGAGCACGCCCCACTCTGCCGGGCATCCCCGGAGCAGCCCTCCTTCCAAGGGCTCCAGGAGGCGACAAGAAGAGCTGGGAAGCGAAGCGCTTCCCCTCCGCCCGCTCCGAGGGATAAGGAAGGCACATGGATCCCCGAGACACACGCCCGCCACCCGCGCTTTACGGCGCGCCGCCTTTTGCGACGCCCAAGATGGCGGCGCCCAGGGCGGCATGAGCCCGCTCCGGCCGCCGCCGCCGGGGGTAACGCGGGGCAGCACCAGCACCAGGGCCAGGGCCGGCCGGGGTAGCGCCGCGACGCTTCGCGGGGAGCGGGACTCGCCCGCGGCCGCTCGGCGTGTGGGGCCCCGCCGGGGCTCGTAGTGGGAGAGCGGAGCCCCCCAACCCGCGCCCGCCCGCGCCGGGGGAAGCGGCATGTGGGGCGCGCTGCTGCGGCGCGGGGCCCGCAGCACCGGTGGGCTCCGGTGGCTGTCGTCGGGCGGCCCGCCCTGGAGCCAGGTGGTGTCGGAGGCCGAGAAGATTGTGGGCTACCCGACGTCCTTCATGAGCCTGCGGTGCCTGCTGAGCGACGAGCTCAGCAACATCGCCATGCAGGTGCGCAAGCTGGTGGGCACCAAGCACCCGCTGCTCGACACCGCTCGGTAAGCGCCGGGGGCTGCCGCGGTGGGGTGCGCGGGGGTCGGCGGTGCTGGGGCCGCCCGCAGCCATCGCGGGGGCTCCTCAGAGCTCCTGGGAAGTTCTGGGCTTGGCTTGTTGTCGGGGGTGGCGTGGCGTGTCCCCAGGGACGCGCTGCCCTCCGCGCCAGGACCCTCCTTTCCCTGCCGCGACGGGGCATCCCTGCGGTGCTCGCTGCCACGGCGAAGTTGCTTCAGTTGTGACGCCACGTGCTGCAAAAAGGAGCCCCAAAATGCCCTGGAAACGGGATACGGGCGGCCGCCTCGCTAAAAGTTGCGTGGTTTTGTTGCTATTAAGAACGATATTGCAAGGGAAGCGGTGAAAAAAGGGGAGGAGCTGCTCGGCTTATAAACTCATAGTGACACTGCCCTGAGCTATGTATTTTGTGAGCGAGAGCTTTAGGAAACCTTGTCTGTGTTGGAACATCCAGCTGGGAGCTTTTTGTAATGTTAAGAATTTTAGTGTTGCGAAATTGTTTATCTGCTCTTTGAGTTTTTAAGGCTAACTAGTGGAAGGCTTGCATTCTGCCATTAAGCAGAAATCGGATTGTTGAGCAGTGCTTTGCTTGATTGCAGAACAAGAACTGATTAGGAGTAGTGGTTTTTTTTGACACTGTGAAAGTCCAGAAGCTTACCAAAATGAAGAAAAAAAGGTGCAGTTTCCAAAGGCTTTTGGTTGTGGATTTCAGTGTTTTGGTGTGGTTTTTAATTTGAACAAGTGTAAGACAAAAATTAGCATTTGTTTAAAACAGATGTTTTGCTTTTCTTTTGAATAACAGAAATTGTAGCTGTGTAGTGGTCCTTGGCAACTCCACAACTATGGTGTAAAGATAGAAAAACAAGATTAGTTTTTCAAGATCTCTGTCTCTAAATCTGGGTGTCTTGAGTGAACGAGTACAAGAAACAAATGTAGCTTTTTTAAAGAAACATGATTTTCAGGAAGGGGGACATATATTAGCTTGAAATAAACGCTTTTGGAAGAAACAAATCATATTTTTAATAAAAATGGAAAATACCTGACTTTAGGAAATGCTCGTGGAGAGGATTTTGTTGAATTGTTTATAAATGCAGATTGTGGTATTATGATACAGAGGAGGGATAAGAAAATATTATTCTTTGTAAGGTCAGTTGATGAAGGGAATAGGAGGACCAACACACAGGGGGCTCCTAAGTTTCCACTGCAGTTGTAGAACTGTCATAGAGACCTATGTGTCTAAAGCACAGTGCTAAAGTGGAACTTTTATGTTAGCTTTAGAGTGTCTGTTCAATGTGGTAGTTGCTGTTTTATTCGTGAACTAAATTTAAATGGAGTATTTTGGGGCATGGTGGGAAGTTTTGTGGTGGAGTTGTGATGTAAGAGTTTGTTGTTGGGGTTTTTGTTGTTATTTTAAGTGGGCTGCCTCAGGCTTAATTCTGTAAGCCTGTGGCTTGTGGGACACCAGTAGGGATATAGTCATACCCAGGGTCAGCAGAATTAAGTCCATTAATTTTTAAAATTCACATATGCTTCAGAGTACACTTCTAACTAACCTGATGTGTCATGCTGGAAACAAAAAGTACTTACATAAAACTGAAATCCTGTGCCCTTACTTTGGGTGTTCTTATTTGGCTTCACTGGTATTTCCAAAGGCTTTGATAGAGATGCATTTCCAATGGCCTTGACTTTTGTATTATAAGAAGAATTAGTATCCTAGTGACAAGTTTTAGTACACCAGTAGCAATGCACAAATTGCACCGCACTCACCATGTTTTATGGTGTGATTTTGCAATAATGTGAAATTTGACCTTTTTCTTTCTTAATAATATTGATAATTTATTTCTGAAATTTAAGTGTTGTATGTCTGAATGTAAATATGAGTGGCTTTAGTTTTGGATCTCAGATCTATGCTCTGACTTACCACAGCAATTTAGGAAACAGCTCTTTATTTTTTTAATACTAAGATTTTTTTCAGTACTTTTAAATCTCCGGGTTGTTACTCATGCTTAAAAAGTAACGTAGGTTTCCTGTTTTGTATCCGAACAAATGTTTTAAAGCATAAATATCTGAAATATATTGTTTGGTGACTTTTTTGTTTTTTTAATGCTTAAGTGATTGGTATGTTCTGCAACTCTAAACTTTGAGACTGTGAGTAAATACTGTGTACATCTAATAAGTACTCCAACACTTATGGAAATGTTTGTATTTGGGGAAACATCTGAAAAACATGTGCTGTAAAATTGGTTAATTGCATATGCTGTTTCTCAAGTTTCTACTAATTTATTTTTGAGGCTATAAGTGGTGACAATCAAATTATGATTCTTTGTTGTCATGTCTAAACAATCTTCATTTTCCTTAACCTTCTTTAAGTGGTGACATTTTGTCATCAGTGTGTTTGTGTCTACCCTCCCTTCCTGCCTGAATGCCTTGCCTGCCTTTGAAGTCTTCCTGAGACCATGAGGGGTTTCTTAAAGCCGAGGGTTCGCTACCAATGCTTATGTGCATGGAATAGGTTCTGAACTGAAAAAGTGTAAGTTGTAATTGCCACCACGCTGAAAGTCTTTAGTTTAATGAGAGTGTTTATGGAGGCTTTCTACATTTTGCTAAGCTTTGGGTCACTAGGCTGTTGCAATGCAATGCCTGTGCTGAGAGCCTTGAAGAAGGCAGCTGAAAGATAAGTAATTGTCCATGCGAGGCAGGACATGTGGAGAAACAGCTGTTGGGCCAGTATATGTTTCTCTGATGATGCCATCCATTTCTTCCTCTCGTTTGGATGCAGCAGTGGCAGCTCCTGGGTAGAAGTGCCTGCTCTGAATCAGGACTGCAGCAGGTGTTATTCTGGGGTGGTGTATGACCTTGATACTTCCTACCAAGCCTGTGCCTTACCAGCAGCTTTAAATCTGTGAGCTATTGCTGGCTCTGCTCTTGGGAGGTCAGAGGTGGGTAACTGAGCCCTACAGTGAAGGATTTGGGAGTTCTGTAGTCCATGCCATAAAGCTGAGAGGGTTTTCTCGGTTGTTTGGGGCTTTTTGTTGTTGTTGTTTGGGGTGTTTTGTTTTTGTTTTTTGTGTTTTTTTTTAATTTCTGAGCTTTTGATTTCTTTAAAGTCAACCACATGAAGTGAACATCCTTAGTACTAGCTTTGCCAGACTTGTTGAAAGAGGGCAAAATGTGAGGGAAAGGTTACGTTTTGTATTAGAAAGGCTAATGTCTAGTGGTTAGTGGATCATTGGAAGCTGGGATATCTGGATTAGATTCACAGCTGTGCTTTTGGCTCTCTGACTAGAGCAAGTCACTTAATTTTTCATACTTGCATTTACTTATCTGTGAAATGAATAATGTAGCATCTGTTTTCTGGAGATGTTACACTTCATTCATTACAGCTTGTATTGATCACTGTGATCTCTGAGTGGAAAATGGTGCATAAGCAATATTAACAATGAGTACTTTAAAGAAATGCTATCATTAAATATTTGCTTCTAATGGATACTCTGGAAACAAAATTGCAATCTGACTACTTCTGGATCTTTCTGTTTGTAGTTCTATGAGTCACTGTATGGTTTTTCATAGCTGTAAGATTCCTTTCACTAAAATGAAGTGTTTTCAGCAGCTACTCAAAGCTAGCTTTTTTTTTTTTTCTCTTCAGGCATTGCTAGACTAAAGGAAAATTTTTTCAATGTGTGAGTATATGACCTCCTTTTCAGTTGAGAAGCAAGCGAATCTCCAATCTCTTTCCCCTTTCCCTGCTAGGCTAGCATACATCCTTCGTAGTGTAGGAAAGTGTCTGTAATTGTCACAGAGATCTACTTTTCTCAATACATAGTGTGCATAACACTTTCTTGATTACTTAATCTCCCTTGAGAAGGGTATAGCTTGCTGCAGATTGTAAACAGTAAATGTTACGGCCAATGCATCACTTTTATAATATCGCTAAATGAAATGGAACACTTCATACACGTAAAATTATTATGGGATAGCGTTTAGCTCCAGCCATTCTCTCATTAGCCTCCGGGAGGAATGGTTATATTTTAGTTCTGTCAGAATTGTTTGTTGGTGATAAATGCTTAAGTAGACTTAGTTATGGTTTTCCTCGATTATTACAGAAATAAAAACACTGGCTAGACCAGGTTTTGTTCTGTTGCAGCCTGCTTGGTGTAGATCACTACTCATTTTAAGCACCAAACATAAAATGCGATCCAGAGTACTTTCAAGATTACATGCTTTTGTTCAAAATACCTTATAACATTGATTTCCTAATAGTCCTGTTTCTTTGTCAGCTTGAAATGGCTTAGCTCAGTAATTTATACATCTTGTAACTTGAAGTGTGGTGTGCATTTGCCCTCCTATGGGAGTGATTTCAGCATAGACCTAGGGATTTGTTCTGCCCTGTTGATGGAATTGTTACTGCCAATTTATATTTTGTCTTAGAAGAGTGGTGATCTTAAAACTGTCCTTTTTTATGATTGTTAATGCTGTGATTGACTACGAGTAGCTTTTCAGCAACTTGTTTCAAATGTTAATTAATTTTTTTTTTCTGGGTTAGAACAATGATAGTGTCTATTAACTTGGCAATGGCTAATGAGATACTGTTCTCTGAAACCAGCAGGCAGCTGGACACCCAAAGGGACAAGCAGAGAGTCTAGCTTAGAGCTTTGAAAACTAAAACTTACTACAGTCTTGTAAGTTTTACTGAGTTACTTAATCTGTAATGGGCCTGGAGTAATAAAGTCTCTCTCCTGCACTTACCAGAATAGAAATTAAAACACAATTGCATTACTTAATTTTATTGTATTTTCTGGCTGCTCTAACACTTTGTGAAAAATATTTTTATGGTGTAGAGATGTGATTTTTAGAATTGTGGTCAGAATACATATGAAGTCAGCTATGATATAGTAGTTGTGTCGTTTCCTGTGTTTGCTGCAGAGATCTCTTTAACTTTGTGGAGGCACTGACCACCACAGCTGGCATGCAGGGCACTTCTGCACAAAGTCTTAGTAGTGATGTTAGAAGTGCGGAAATGGTTTTCCTTCTTGATGTGTTGAATACTATTTGCAAAATTACTGTAATAGTGATACGTCTCCTCAAGAAGTAAAGGTAGTCCTTGTTGTGATCATGGGTTTACTGCAGTTGTTGAGAGAGGCTGAACTGATGATTGAACAACCACTTTTCACTTCTAGTGGTACTGAGTTCTTGTCTTACCATTCATTGATAGTACTTGTGTGGAAGAATTTATGTAAAGGATGTTTAATTATATGGTGCAGTTTTCTGCTGAGTATTTTGCCACCATAAGCAAAGTAGGATCGAGTAGCAAATTGGCAATATGGATGTGCAAAAGCTCGTCCCCAAATTAAATTTTCTTGCATTTGAATAACTGCTTTTTTGCAATGATTTTCATTTAAATGTCTTTGCAGTGATTCTCATTTAAATATGTATGTTGAATCCAAACTTCTGTACTTATGAAGAATGTATTATTTCAGCATGTCTTTGTAAGCAAAGTGTATTTAGTAGATGATGAATCTGTTTGGGATTTGTGATGGAATTATTTATAGTGGAAACTAATATGGTACCCTGATGTTGGTAAGTTCTGGTATTTTTTTGTAGGGAATACAAGTCTGAAGATTTCATCAGAATTTCATGTACTACTCAGTGTGACTAAATGAAAGACCTTGGGATTTCTTAAGCTTGAGTTTCAAGCATGTGGCAAAGAAACTGCATGTATAATGAGCAGATCCAAGTGCCAGTCAGTTTTGAAAGAATTTAGTATAGTGCACCTAGAGAGAACTTTGCTTTACTTTGGGCATGCAGTTGCCTAAAATGAAGGTAATTTTTAAAGTTCACATCTGTTCTTTCCGGTTTTCAAGTACAATTGATTTATAATGCATGTGAATATTGAATTCCAAGTCTAATGTACTAGTGAGTGACTGCTAGGTCAATGTTTGCTCTATGCAGGAAAAGAGTACTGAATAAGTGGAAATAGTTTCAAAATAATTCCTTCTGTAACACAGAAAAGAGTTGCCAAATATGCCTTTCTATGAAGTGCAAATGAGAACCAATGTCAAAGAGTAATCAAAATTAATGTTTGGGTTACTGGAAGTGGTTTTTACTCAGTGAATCTTCTGTTTGGTTGTGATAAGTTAACTTCTTTGCCTTACAAGAATAAGGGAAAAAGTACTTTCCCTAGGGCTTTTTCTTAGGTCTCTATTTTGTAGTTTGCAAATAGTGTTCTCCCCCACTCAAGATATTTTCCTGCTCTGTTCCCTGTTTTGTTGATGCTACCTCCCAGTTGACTTCTTTCCTTGCTTTGGAGGTTCTGGCAGTGAGACCAAGCAGGAGACACTGTTAACTATGATCATTTTCAGAACTCCTCCAAAGACCATGGGTAACACTGTATTCCCTATAGCACTTCCTAATCTATTGAGGAAAGTACTAAGTTCACCAAGGACAAATATAGGTAAGCTCAGAAGTTAGTTGTTTCCATACTTACTCTATAGCTTTTTCCTAGGAGTGGCAGACCACTGTATTACATTATTAATATCTTTCCTTTACCCCACATCTGAGTGTCTTAGTTTCCCTCAGGGTAGGCACACTGTCTGCAGTGCTTGCCCTAAAGGAACTACTGCTAGACACAAACCTGACAGACTTTAAAGGAACACTATGAATTTAAAAATCAGATCTATTACAAAAAATAAGTTTAAAATCTGTAGCAGCTGCTTTGCTGTCCTTGAATTGTCCCTGCCAATTGTATGGCATTGACAGTGACTTCAGATTAATTTTTATTTTTTTTTCTTCTCTCTTGCCGTACAACAGAATTTCATGTAAGGAAAGAAAAACTGATCATATAGGAAGACTGGTGAGACTCGTTATATGTGTCAGCTTTTATCAAACACATGCTGTGAACTACCTAGACTTTACTTATAATGATAGGTAAGGCTTAGAAATTCGCCTCAATGCATTACTTAATTGAGAAACTCTAGGACTTATTCAGTCCACTGAAGGTTCTTCAGGTGAGCAACAGTCATCTTTTCTTCAATCCTCAGCTATTCCTAAAGAAATATCAGGGGCTCTAGCTTTTGCATTCATCTTTTTTATCTCTTTTCCACTTAAATTACTAGTGATGGTTGTTCCCCTTGCCTTCTCATTTCCCCAGTTCTTTTCTTCAAAACAGTACTAGTTGGTTCTTTTCCACGCTGCTCTCCTGTTTTGGGGAAAACCAGAGAAAGTTCTACAGGTAATCCTCTGTTTCTGAATTAAATGGAAGTTGATAGTTTGTTGGTTATAGTTTGTTACATCTAGTTTGTTTTATTCCCTCTTCTTCACAGATAGGGAAGGTGGTCATACATCTAGGAACCACCGATCCAGCTTTAGTTTTCCACTTAAAACCAAGCAAATTCTTTACCCTTCATTCTCAATTTATTAAAAAAATTACTGCCTTTAGAAGGAGCTTTCTTCAAAATCAAGTGGAAATTATTTTTGATTATTTGTTAGTTAAATGGTCCTTTAAACATGAATTGATTGATTCAGTTAATGTGCAAAATTAACTCCTTGTGTAGAATTTGAATTCTTAAAAGAAAAACATCATTCTCCCAAACAGCTCCCATTGTTTCTTTTCTAGATCTTCATATACTCATGGTGCAAACTTGCTGGAATGACTGATATCTTTTTCATTAACTGCATGTTCAACACACTTCAGAAAATAATCATAATCTAAGGGTTGATACATCTATATGTGTGTTGTGGTCCTTGCAATATCTTACCTATTTCGCCTTAAAAAATGAAAGGGAGAAAGTGAGAAAGAAAGAGAGAGGGAAAGATTCTGTATTTCAGTCACAAAGTAGGTCTGGGTCTGTAACAGGATGTGCTTGTATAGACCCATCCTGCAAATGAATAGTCCCGATTAAGGCAATTTGAGGGTAATGGTCCATGCGAACACACTTTGTGGCTGGTTGTCATCTGAATGATTAGCCAGTAGCAGAAGCACCATAATTAGTTGATTTGATAAGACTGCTTTTAATCAAACTTAGCACAAAGTTCAACTTGTTAAGAACTAAATGAAATAATTGTTAGGCCAAATACATGAGCAAAGCCACAAGTGGAAAAATTATCTTTTACCCATTTGAAAAGTGACTGTGCTAGCATATGTGTTTGTTAGTGATTTTTTTTCTCTCCAGAGATGGTTTGTGTTCATGTTAAATTAGTGTTACACTTTGAGACTGAATATGACAGAGCCACCGTATTTTCCTATTATGGAAATTCATATATTCTCATAGGCTAAGAACTAAAGATTCCTATACTATGTCAGTGCAGCCTGTGTGCATACTGTTAGACAGGGCAAAGTTTTTAGCCTGGTGACCTTCCAGTCTCTCAATTGCTTTCTGTTTAATGTGGTTGTGAAGATAAAGATATACTGTGTGCATATGTTAGTGCTACATTATGAAGTTCATATTGGGATCATTCTTTTAGAAGTTGACTTCTGTGTGTGATCTGTCTGGTATGACTATATTTCACTAATTAAAAATTAATCTACAGGAAAAACATGTCTTCCCCAAACCTGTGTTGCCTTGTGGAGGTGAAGCTGAAGTGTTGAAGAGCCTAGAGATCATCTGTTCTTCACCCCTGGTTGTTAAAACCGGAAATACCAGGGAAGGTTTGTACTCCATGCTTTATTGTCCACAAAAAGAATTTGTCACTTTCTGATTACTTGTAAGTTTAGATAATATGGGAGTCCTTAACAGGCTCTGGAAGAAATCAGGTGTCATCTCTCAGTAGGAGTAATAATGTGAAAAGACCACTTTCAGAAATAAGACTCAGAGAACTTGAGAAAACTGTGAGTATGGAGACCTTTAGGGCAACCCATCTGGCAACATACATTTATTTAAGGAATGGAAGGCAGTAAAGGGGCTTCAGCTATTAGAATTTACAGTATATTTTATGTGTCTTTTGTCCATAATATAACTTCATAAAACTGAAACAAATTGTCTTGCCAGTTGGAAAGTAGGGAATGAATCCACGTAATGACTACAGCATGTCATAGCAACCGAGTTTTAAAATAGTCAGATTCCAAAATGTTATAAAAATTACATCAGAAGGAAAAAAAACATACTATGTGTTACGTTATAGCAACAGAAATGTGGCCTTGTTTGTTTGTGAATCACGTGAGATCATGTTACTGCCTGTGGATTTTCTGGTGGGAGTGGGGCTGGATTGTGTGTCCTAACATACAGTGCTCGTTCAGGGGGATGCTTGGGGTTATTTTTTTTTGGCTGTTCCTGTGACACTTTGAAAGAACTGAAGTTAAATTTTCTGGTTTGATTTTATTTTCAGATAAAGTACTAACTGAATATTCACCTTCTTGATTGCTCTTCTACTTTTAAGACTTAGAGTTCCTTTGAATCTTTCTTGGTCTTTTACCAAGGCTTGTCAGGGAATGATTAGGTTTTAGTGCAGAACATTCCAAATGAAACTTCAAGAGATTGTTTGGTTTTTTCCTAATTAATGCAGATAGTGTTGTTGGCAGATGCCATCCTGCAGCATGATGTCTGGATGCTTCCCAGAGCAATGGCAAGATTCACAGTGGATGTTTGTTCATCCCTCTCCCACCTTGAGTGTGCACAGTACTCTGAGCCTGGAGGAGCTCACTGTGAGCTCCTCGCTAGGCTAAATGCTGGCCGAGACAGTGGGGATCTATCGTAAGGAATCAGCTTACGACCACAGTGTATGTCTAATAACTATGTGCATGTAAGTGCCCAGCATAACTCCATGTCAGATTCAAAGCATGGACCCAGAAGCAGAATGGACTGTCTTGTTCTACTTGCACAGATGTTCTGCTTTATGAGATTAGTGCTTGCAGTTTGGTCCTTTGAATATGTTTTCATTTGAGAGCTTTGATTTCTAGTTTTGACAGGTCTCATGCTCAGTCTACAGTGTTCTTTCACATATACCATCTTCCTAATAGTTAATTTATAAAAAAACTTTTTCAGGTAACTCTTAAGAATTAAACATGCATTACAACTAGAAATTGAGGTGTCTTCACAACTAGAATTGTTCCCTTCTTTGCCTTGTTCTATTGCAATTGATAGGTTACTTACTTCCTAGAAATATCAACTCTGGATTAATATATTGTCCTGGCGTGGTACCACTGCTTCAGATTACCGTGGTGTACATGTAGGTATTAAATATTGAAGGCCGTTTTTGCGTTCTCCTGTGGTGGAGCTCTGTGTAAACAAGTCTTATTTACTGAGCAGTTTGGAAAGCATGTACACACCAGTTTGCCTTAGGAAATCTGCCATTTAAGTTTTGTCCTGATTTTTCTATGGTGATGGTAAATGGAGAGGTAGACAAGCAACCGTAATGGTGAGTGTTATTGAGAGGAAGAACCATTGTCCTGAGATTGTGAAGGAAATCTGTTTAAGCTCATGAATAACTTAAATGCTTGCCAACTACTGTCACTAACCCTCATAAAACAGTTTTCAATCTGTTTTGTTCAAAGGAATTAGGAAGCAAAAGTCTCTGCTTTTGTGTAAAGTAGTATGTTTGCTTTAAAGTTTTGTAACGTAATGTGTTCAGTCTGGGGACAGATATAAGACCATCGCATAAATATTAGGAAAGGAAAAAAATTCATTGAAGAAGATTGAAGACATATGAATGCTTTCAGTCTGCACAGAACTAGTGTTGCCATGCTACGGAGTGTAATGCAAATGTATGAAACCAGTGAATGGTGTTGCTAATATCTGAGAGAGTGTAGTTGTGTGCTTCACATTGAAAAAAAAAACAACCAACTACTGCAAAAAAAAAAAATCAAACCAAAAAAACCCCAAACAAACAAAAAACCCCCCAAATCTTCAACAAATTCACTTCAGGGAGTGATGATGTGGAAGTTTTATTTGTTTTTTAATTCCAAATAAGTATTGTTAAAGACAGCAGATGCTCAAACCTTGTATATGTTTAACCCTAACCTTATTATGAGTAATTTGGACATTTTTGGCACTTCAAGAATGGGAAATCTTTTCCTCATTTGAATGTTTAGTAAACATTTCAGAGATGGTCTAGCTCTAGAGAGTTAGAGGAAGAAAGAACAAACTAGCTCTTTTAGCTTCAAATTCCCTATTTATGATTTTTATGAATTCGCAAACCATTGAATATTTATTTACTTTTACTACTGAGAAACAAAAGGCAGAAACCTGCAGGCTGGTTATGGCATGAGTAGTCTCTTGTGTTTCTATACCTGATGTAATTTTATTTAAAAACTGAATTTTGCACTGGATTACCTCAAAAACATCATCATTTGTTGATGGAAATAATTTAAAATTTTTCCCTGTGAATGATGAATTATTCTTTCACAAGAGATCTAGATTATTTTAATTAATTACTTTAGGCTTTAAATCTTAAAATTTTTAATTAAGTTACAGGTGAGTTAAGCAGTTCCCTGAGGAGCTTTTACTGTGTTAGCAGTGGAGAAGGGTAGTATTTGCTGCATAATTCTCTAATGGGCTATTGTATGTTGTTCCCTTGAACAAGTCTGCTGCTTTGCTTTTGATTTCTGGTCTGTATCCAGGATTTCAGGGATCAACTTGGACAGCTAGAAGATATCACCAGAAACATATTTTCCTGTGTGCTGTGGAAGAGAAAGATTATGACCCATTGAAATACATTGCTTTGTGAAGCTGTTGAGGAGACCACAGAAATTAAAACTAAGTGAGGCACTGATAACTGCATATATGAAAATTTAGTAGACAATGGGCAAAATACAGAGACAGGTTTATTATTTATTATTGTTGTTAGTTTCATATCCTGATCTCAGGGCATATTCCCCTTGCTTAAACTATATCTCATGTACACATATAACTATATACAATTACAAGAAGGTAACCTAATCATTGTCTGTGGGAATTGAATCAATGCTCATTTTCCTCTTCTTGAGTATGATTACTTATTGAAGATGTGATACATTTAGGTCATATTTGGCATGTGTTTAAACTGAGCCTGAGACTGATTTATGAAAAGGAGGGAATAACAAACCTAAATTGTGTTTTCCCATGTGTGATTATTGTAGCCAAAGTGCAATTTATTTTACAGTGTCTTAAGTTAAAATAAAAGATAAATCCATAAAATAAAGTAGGGTAAAGAGTTCAGCCATTAAATTTAAAAAAAAAAAAAAAAAAGGAAGTTAGCTTTCATCCTTGTGCCTTTAATTGTGTTAATTACACCTAAGAATTTTTTATGGGGCTAGTTGAAGAGCAGAATCAAGAGGCAGGAGAAACTGCCTTAAGCAAAGACTTTTTTGTGAGAACATTCTTACAGTGTATTATGGGAGAGATACCACTGAAACAGTCTCTTTTAAAATCCCCATCTGCATACTTTTTAAAAATCTTCATGTTTTTGTTTTCTTAATAATCTTCCAGAATACAGATTTCAATGCCTGAAGCCAATGGGAGAGAGCAAAATTATCCTGTAATTAAAATTTTATCGTGTATTTTCATTTTTTTGAAAGTGGAATGGTAAGTTAGATGAATTCACTTGTTGAATTTGATGTGCTCTCCCAGTGTTCAGTGGTTGGAGTGCTACCCACTCATGCAGGAGACTCAGGCTGCATTCTTCATTCCACCCCTGTGAATGTTGGCAAGTCTGTTTTCTGGGCAAATTGTGGCAACTTGGTGTGCACAGCACCATTTAGGAGTATGGGTTCAGAACCTGGTAGGAGCACATTGCCCAGGATACCCTGAGTTGTGTTTGTTCTGCTTCCCACTTCATGTGTTGTGGAAATTCCCCTGGGAAGGCAAAAAAACAAAAGTGCTCTAGCTTGGAACCTCTGTTTACTGGGCTGCAAGAGCTGAAGTATTAACAGAAAAGTTTATGAAAAACTTAAATGTGGATAATTGCAAGTGATTGGGACTTGACCATGTTGTTGTGCAATTGATATACTTCAGTTTTATTGTGCTTGGTTTTTTTGGGTTTTGTTTGTTTTTAGTTTTTACCATCAGCTATTGTGAAATCCTTCATTCAAGCCCTACTGGCAGGTAACTTGGAAAATGCTTTACTTTTTCCACTACAAATGATGCAACATTGCTTTAGTTGTTACAGGTTCAGTATAACTGTAAGTTATAAGTGCAGTTTGGGATGCCAAATAGCAACAATGTTATTTACAGAAATGTTGAAAGTCATAATGCTAAGTAATGGAAACTTTTATTTGGCATCCTGTGATACTGGGGAAAAAAAAAAAAGGGACGTGTTTATTTTGTATGTAAAGAAAGGCTGCATGTAACTGATTTATTTTTTGCTTCATGCACAAGTGGTCCTAACGCATTTTTAGACTGAGGCAGAAAGTAATCTCCAGGTAACAGTGCTCTTTGACTATTTTAAGGATGCATGCCCTATTGATGGTTTTTAAAGCACAGAATAACGATGACATACCGAGAAGAGGTCTTGCTTGCCTGAGGCAGACGGTCTGAATCCACTAGATGCAAACTTCTGTTTGCTGATGGAAGTGTTGAAAAGGTGCTTGGTTTCATTGTTTTGTGGTTGGTTTTTTTGTGTTTGACTTTTTTTTCTCCCCCCAGTAATATTTATCTCTTTTAATTTGCTATTAATTATACTGCATTCAATTAACAGCTGAAGTATTTCACACAGAATATGAAAAGAAGTGTAAGATCCCCTGGAAAAGAAGTTTGGTGCTCAGGTTTGATAAAAGTAAGATTCAGTTGATTTCTTGATAATGGCAAGAAGAATGCCAGACAGTTTGGATGATGCGTGCCAAGCCAGGGGCTTTTTAAGCAAAGGAAAAGGGTCCTGACTGATTTCCTACCAGGTGGGGAATTGGAGAGTTACGACTAAATTATTAGAGAAGAAGTTAATGAGGGAGAAAGGAGTCAAAGAGGCTAAGAAACCCGCAAATTTCAGAAGGAAAAGGAAGGAATGTATGTTCAGAAGTCAGATTAAAGAGGAGGGTGGAGTGTGTGCATGCTGAGGATTGATCACAGTGAGGTTGTTTGAGATGCATGAAACTATTCCAGTTTGCATCCAGAGCGTTCCAGTAGTTTCAAGAGGTTTTTGGCTGTACAGTGCTTTTGAAAGCTAAGCACTACATGTGCTCTTTTCATCACTTTAAATTGAAACCAACAGAAAGATGTAGTTCAGCGGACAAGCAGCTCCCCTTATGGACAGCAGTTCATGAACTTCATTTGTCTTACAGTGCATGTCTGTGATGTGCATACACAGTCTGACAGCCTTTTTTCAGCATCAGTGTGTACGTGTCACGTAAAACTGGAAATACTTGGTGTTTTTAGTGCTAATCTTCAGAGAACATGTGATACATAAAAGAATGCAATGTGACTTTTTTTAATTGAAGAGGTATGTGAATAATATACTAGGAGAGCTACAGGGAAGAAGAAACTTTACTAATTACAAGTGTGGAAGTGATGGTGGTGTCTGAGCAGGCAAATGACCAAACATTGGTGTGTTGCATGTATATTTTTATGCAGGAATAGGAAGTGCTTTCCTAATGAGTTGGGACTTAATGTGATAGATTTCTATTTTGTAGTGAAGTAATTTCAATTTTAGGTTCATGATTTGCTGAGGGATTTAATACTTCATCTGAAATATTACATTGACTCTTATAATTTGCAATTTGGATCTCTGGAATAGAGGTATTAAAACTCTGCAAAGCTTTTCCTTTGGCAAGGGAAGTTCTTGGTCATAGTGACCCTTATAAATTTTATTCCTGTTGCCTTAGTTATTGCATTCTTGCTTCTCAATATTCTGGTTCAAAAAAGTTCTATGAAAGAGGAAAAAATCTGCAGCAAAATGGGAGAGAGCAAGAAAATCCCTAAGATATGTGAATCTCAGTTTCCTGGAGAATAAATGAAAGCTTACTGAAACAGAATTATTGTGGAAAATGATGTTTGGGTCCAGCCACTGTATCTGTCGCTGTCAGTGACTCATATAGTCATTGAAGTCCAGAAATAAATCAATCCTATCTTTTTTCATTACCTAGTTTAGTATCAAGATCATTTATTCTGTATAGGATTAATACATAAGATCAATTTATTATTGCTGTATTATTGTTATTTGAATTTTAATTGCCTCTTTTGGGATAAAAACATTTTCAGGTGGAAGAAAAAAATGTCTTTTCACCTACAAGGTGATGACTAATACTTCTGTAAGCTTGTTTTTTTAATGATTCAGGAGAAACTTGTAGATAAATTGTTTTATTATCTGAAAATCTTTCTAGATATTTTGCATAGTTGTTTCAGAAAGCATGAAAGAAATCTCTTTTGGTTGGCCATTAAGTGATACAGGAGGATAGTTTTAACAAGTGGTTTAAGGCTCATTGTGTTGGGTGGAAGATGAGAAATGGGCCCGGGGTATCTTGGATTCTGTTTCACGAGCCACTGAGTTTGTCTGATGGCTATTGCTGCTGGAAGGGAGATCACGCTCTTTTCTTTCTTGCTCTTGCCTGTCCCTCCTGTACATTTGCTGTGGTGTTGGTCTGGTCTTTCTGTGAACTACTGTAACTTGTTAATCCAGGAGAAGAGAAAAACAGGTGTTTTCTTCAGTTTTTGGTTTGTTTTCTGTTATGCCTATCTGATTGACTGATATGGAGGCGGTTTGATGTTCATTCTCTTTCAATGCATGATACTTAGGTTCCTTAGTGAGGCTGACTTGTTGTGGAGAAGTGACTACTTCCCTCTTTGTATTCCTCAGTTCTCTGCTAGTTTTTCCTTTAGCCGAAATGAAAAAAGCTTTAACAGTTCTCAGTTTTTCCCCTTGATTCCAAAATATGGATGAATGGCCTTGCATAATTGTAGTTGTCCTTCTTTGCTGTTACTACACATTGGTTTCACTTACTAATATAGTTCTGCAAACAGGCAACAAAGAGTAGTATCAAGCCATGAATTCAGCTTTGTGTCTAGATTTTCTGTTTATTCCTTCTCTTCAGGATTGAGTCATTAGGGGAGCACAACTGTTGGCATCTGGCAGGAGCAATCCTTCTCTGTTTCATGATAATTTCATCTTAATACAGAGTCCAGTGTAGGAAAGGTTGTGTTTGTCTTCTTTGTTCATTTTGTAAGATGAATGTGTCAAATATGCCTTGAATATTTTAACAACTGGTTTTGTCTTGACCATAAAAAGAGAACATTACAGATGTATTTTCCTTTTAAAGACAGTCAAGATCATGATCAGTTTACCTATATGTTGTCTGAAATTTAATTTTCCTTAGGAACTAAATGTATTTCGGTGCTCTTTTTTAAAAATCTTCTGTGAAGAATCTCAGATAAGCTGAGATGAGAATGGCTGCCCTCCCAGGCAGGGTAAGTGGGATGCTTAAAATCTTCCAGCTGTTTGTCAGATACTTAACTCTCTGCTCTGAAACTGCTGTACCATCTGTCTAGCTAAAAAAGGTGAACTGAGCAAGGAGAAAAATATCTTTCCAATTCAGATGAGTCTGCTGCATCCTGTGAGATAATCAAGTCACAGATGATTATGGGAACAGTGAATTCTAAATTTTACAGGAATAGCTTCATAAAGACCACGAAAGATGACATTGGAATGCATTCAGCTTCTGAGTATCTCAAGGGAGAAACATCACACCATCCTAAGTTTAAAGTCATTTTCTCTGCCATGTGGGTTTGTTATTCAGACTTGGATGTAGATAAGAAGTTTTGTTTCTTCACTTAAGTGTGTAATTTTATTTAAATTACTGATGTTATCCATCCATTATTTTCATATTTATTACAAAAGCCTAATATTTGTTGATTAAAGATTTTGTTTTCCCTGAAATTTCTGAGGACAGGGTAAATTTTATAGGTTTGAAATGGTCAATATGATTAAAACATGAGTTCTACAGAGTACAATTCAATGAGGAGGAAATGAATGCAGTGTAAAAGGCCTCCGACAGGAAAAATATGAAAGAAATTACCTGGTCCCTAGTGCCATCTGCAGGATTGCCACTAGAACAGGCAGAGAAGGTAGAGGAACAGAAAGGTGGGTGGCAGTTTGCAGTGTTGGATGAGAAAACAAAGTGGCACCTCCAAGAAAACCTGAGAAAATACAGTTTCTTTGTCATGCCGAGTTACACAACAATGTATGTGTCACTTTGTTTTCAGCTTGTGAGCAGCATCAGGTTTGTTGGGAATACACCGTGTCATGGGGTTTCTACATATATTTTGTTTTCTGCTTCTGCAGTGGCAGGTGGCTTAACCAAGCTTTCTTTCTTTACTTTTCTTGAAAGAAATATCAGTTATGTAGATAATTCCACTGTGAACCATTTTTGGGATAACTGGCCCTTTGGATGTGGTTTGTTTTTGAAAGCTGTGTCCTCAGAGGGGAGTAATGGACCCTAAATATTTTCCTAATATTCCTTCCATAGTCATTTATGTAAAGGTACATACCAGAAATAATGATGTGGATCTGCAGCCCCCCTGCCATGTCTGGTTTTGTGGTATTAGAAAGGAATTCTTTTCTCCAAAGACCAGTAGGCAAGCTGACTGTAGACATGTGTGGTGGAAGTAGGCAAATAATGTATACATGAAAGTATATAAGTACCAACCAAGAAAAATCAAAGTTGGGGTTTTGAGAAAGAGAGAGTGAAAGCTGAAACCAAATGTGGGTAAGATGGGGGTGATAATGGTGATGGTATCTGGAAAGTTGCCGTACATACCTGCTGTTTGGCATGTGGCATTGTTGGGAGCATTCTCGTCTGCTCTGCAAGAGCTTAACATTCACAAAGAATATTTTCTCTTGCCTCTCCCTGATGGGGCAACTCTCCCTTGTCGGAGGCTGACCTGACCTCAGTTACCTATCCATCACTTTTCTCCTGACTATTGTAATGTGATACTCCTGTACACAAAGCTTGCAGTTCCTCTGAAGCTCCAGCTGTTTTAGGGTCTTGTCGTGTGTTGGCAGCAGTGGCTGCCACAGGGTGAATCTAATCTTTCTTTCCATGTTGACTTTCTGCAAAACAGCAAGCTAAGGTATCTGTCCTTAATCTTCAGAGTGCTTGCTGTTTGGCGTTCAGCATGTGTAACTGTGCTTTCTGAAATAATGGAGCCATTTGGAGTTAAAATCTTACGTAGCAGAACGTTCTCCAGGATGGGTCTCTCACCAGAGAGGTAGGTGGGTCCCTTTGGGTTTAAGGACCTCTTAAACTTACATTAGCAGTTTTCTGGTAGGTATCTGTTGTGCATAGAAAGTTAATAATGTAAACTTCTGGAGTATTGTGGACTTGGGAACAGAAACATCAGCCTGTGTGTTTACATGTCCATCAGGAGCTAGTTTTTACTATATCAGTGTCTGTATCAGAGCTCGTTGCTGTGGACAACCTTTATAATGAGCATAGGGAAATGAATGCTTCAGAAAGCCTCCTGTGCTGTGTTACTAAAGTAAGTTTGATGGCTGTCTTTTTGAGGAGCTATGCAGCAGGGCATTTCAGGTCTGCATGTGTCACTAGTGAAGCTCTGAAGTTCAGCAGTCATTTTATTTGAATGAGTCTTTGGATCAGTGTAGGGAAGTGAATAAGTGAGGGTAATACCAGAAGTGCATTGAGGAGTCTGTTACAGCAGAAGTGGAGATCAGACATGTGATAATCTTGTGAGAACCTGAATTGAGAGATTCTCTATTTACTTAAAAAAAGAAGATTTTTTTTTTGCCCCAGATATATGCACCACCAGAGAAGGGGCACCAAGACTTGCACAACAGAAGCTGGGTTAGTCAAGTGGCTTCAGCACTGAAAGAGTATCTTCACAGGCTGTTCTGATGATAAAAAGCCAGAAAGAAGTACTGTACTTCTTTGTACATTACTTACTTGGTAAGCTTTCACTTGTTTAAAAAAAATAAAAAAATTGTAGTAGAACTGTTATTTGCATGTCACTGAAAAATTATGCGCCTCTGGCCTGATTAATCTATAGTTCAGAATTCTAAGAATTCTGGAATTCTGGATCAGTTCTTTTGCCTGGACGAGACTAAAACTGAAGTTCTGAAGTTAATTATTGCTCCTACAAGAGGAGGGAAGTAAACAGATAGAAATCTTAGTTGTTTTGTACGTGCATAGTCTTTGTCAAGGTACGCATTAAAGTAGTAGACTGTTGGCCTTGAGTTCTCCAAGGAATGCCTTTTATTCTGTCTTTTTTTTCTGTTAAGAATAAAATGTGTCAGTATTTCTTTGCTATTGCTTATTAGACTTGTTCTCCAAAATGGGAGAAAAGAACTTTCAAGGCAGTTTTAGTATAGATAAAATAGAGAGCTGGTCTTTAATGAAAGTGCTTTCAGGTGCTATGCAATACATAGGTGCACACCCAGTATAGGGTTCTTACAAATTTATGAACCCTAATTACCGTATCTAATGGCTACATCCAACCCGAAAACTTTTATGCCCTTAGTACCACTCTCAGAACTGCCCTGTTCGAGCAAAGGTTCTGGATCTCCTGTCTTGCTTTGACTGCAATCATATCTTCCACGTGCATGTGTCCCAAAGATGATGTCCTTGCTGAAATCTTGTTCGTCGAAAAGACTGTTAAACAGAATTTCAAGAATGTGGAAAAAAACCTGTGAGAAAGAGGTTTAGAAACTCTTAGCTGCTAACCTTAAGAGTTAGAAACTGTACAGCTAAATTAAAATCTACAAACATATTAAGTATTAAAATCCAGAAATATATAAAAATCTTAAGGTATCAGAATAAATAGGAATCCTAAACAGTTTGAGATCAAAGGAACAGTTTGGGCATAGCAGGAGTTTCATTGTTTAAGGGTATATGTACTGTTCTTTGGCTGAACATGTGTGTATATAAGTTCTCTCTCAATTTATTTCCAAGAACTTGTGGAGAAGAGAGTAATTTCATTAGACAAGTTCTTGCAATGAAAACATATGTACTTTTGGCCCAAGTTCTCCTCTAATCTAAATTATTTTCTTCAGAAAGAATTTTCCTGTGAATGCACACTGAAAGCAAGGTTAACATGAACGTAAAAGCAGATGCCAAAGTTGATCCTTGATTAGAAGGGCTTTCCTAGCTCTTTTAACTGACGTGATTACTCCCTCACAATGACACGATGGGGAAGGTTTTCAGTGCAGCCTGCAAGAGTGCAACAGCGAGTCCCTGTTCACAATGGGAATGCTGTAGTTAAATCCTCACACATGGTGCTGAATGTCTGTCACATCATGTCAGTTATTAACGTGTGAACCTACTGGGCAAAGTACGAGAAATTCAGAGGGTTGCTGTAGACATTATTATGACCAATTACAAGTTTTGAAAGTGAGCTGTACATGTATAGTCATTACTCCTTCTGGGCTGTGCTTGGTTTGCAGTGAATGAAGTGACATTTAAAAAGATGCATACAATAGGATGCTTATGTAGCAGCTTAAATAGTCAACATTTTAAAGTTTTAATTCTAAAGGAAGAACATAGAGGGAGAGAGGAGGTTTTTTTTTTCTTTAACTCTTCTAGTATGACAGAAAAGAAATTATTATTCTTTTCATGGTTTTGGAGGAGACTACCTGGATTGTGAAAACTTTGATTTCAGGGGTTTGGTTTGATCTCCTAGGTTTTTTGAGTCTTTATTGCCCTCTTTGTCATATCTTGTAAAAGAAAGAACTAACTAGCTTAAGTACTTTTAATTTTATTTTTTTTTTAGTTGTTATTTTAACTCGATTTATGTCTGCAGGAATCCTCCTCCTAGTGAAAGTTCAAAAGTGAATTTGTTTTCCTAGTGTAGGGCCACACTTCTGACAAAGCTTTCACTCAGATAAAGAGAGTGCACGAACCATAAATTTGGAAGATTGCTCTGTGGCCAGGAGTCAAGAAAACCCTGGAGCCAAAGAGACAGGGAACTTTATATGTGTGGATTCCTAGTTAAAATGTAAATTAAGGCACTCCCATTTCCTTTTACTTTCTCTGGAATCCTTTGTGAGACCCTGTACTGCAGAATTGTGGCCTGATGAGGTGGTGTTTTGCTCCGTTTTTGTAAAAAGAGGTGTGTCATTTGAAAGAAGGAATCTACTCCCTTAGGACGCTTTTTAGTCCTCACTTTTTTTCTCTTGTCCCATTCTTTCTTTGCTTCTTTTTGCAGCACCTTTCTGTTTTTTAACAGTTGCCTGTTAAGAAAGTTTCTGCAACAACTTTCCAAAAGCAAACAATGATGAGGTCTCACCAGGAGCAGAGATTTTCTTGGTTGTGGACTACTGTGCTTTTCTTGGGACCTCCAAAGACATATATGGATCCGTGTAGATTAAAACACTTATAAAATGGACATTTGAATCTGGTAGAGTTGAAGTATGTTCTCTCCAAGAACTGTATCTTTCCAAGCTGTGAAGAAATTATTTGCAGTTTGTATTTGGATGCAGGTTGTAGGAATATCTCACTTGAAATGGTAACCTACACTTACAAAAGCAGTGTCATTTTTGTGTCCAATCCAACCATGAAGTTAATTTAAGTGCTACATATATAAAAAGAAGTGGGCAGACGTTAAACAGACTCCCAGTGGCCCTTAGAGTGAAAATTCTGTAAATTTTTTCGTCGTTTTAGCATGTATTTAGCTGCACAGTACTGACCTTTTTTAAAGGACCAGAAAAGCAAAACCACGTCCTAAATTTCAGGTAGTATCCATTGTATTGCAAGTGGTAGAGTACTGTAACTGTACCTTATCTCAACACATGTGATTGAGTTTTAAAACCAGAATTGTTTATAAAGGCTGTGCAGTAAGGTTACTGCTCATTAGATGATCTGTGAATGCTGAATAATGTACATTCACATAGCCCAAAGCAAATGCAAAATAATGCAATGTAGGTTGACCTTTTCTCATTGTAGGTTAACCTGATTCTAATTATCCTGAGTTTGCCTCAGGCTAAAAGTGGACAGGAATCACAGTTTGGTTGAGTAGTAACTTTTTAACTCTTAATAACTTGCTTTTGTGTTTACATCCTGGGCTACTAGGGGGGAGTCAAGGAACTGGAGGTAGAGAAAAGGAGGACAAACCAAAAGTGCTTTTAGCAGCAGTGGGAGTCACCTGCTATAAATCTTAATTGAAGTTCAGTCCTGAACATCTGCTGAATGTTGTGCAGAGCCTTCAGTAACTTACAGTTCATACACCTTTAGGACCGATCCTCAAAATAAAAAAAGGTCTGTAACTTTGCATCAGCATCAATGAGGTTTTCTTCTAGTGAGTGATCTGGGTTTTGGTTTGGTGTTTTGGGGAGTTTTTTTGGTTGGTTTGGTGGGATTTTTTTTGTTTGTTTGTTTTTTTCTCCTGTTTGACACTGTGAGAAAAGGAAGCTGAGTTGTAAATGTGTAAACTTACAAGAGTGTCTAAAGTGAAGATCTGAAATTTTAATTTTATTTTTTTTTTTTGGTATTGGGCAAACTACACATTGTGTCACATCTATTTCTTTAATGTGTGTAATTTTTATTAATAAATATGAAAGTGTGTAATTTCATAAGTCTGTTTTCTTCATTGACTTGAAATATGGTCACTGAATTGTGGATTCAGTGTTCCAGGATGGAAGTCTAGAACAAAGAAATGCCAGTTTTGAGACATTTGTGTTTTCTGTGGTCTGAAAATTCATAAATTTGTTACTTAGCTCTGAGAGTACTCTAAATAGGGTTAAGAAGTGAACTCTCAGTGGTGTGCTGAGATAGCTGTTTTGGCAACACGCTTTTGGAACTTTCCCTTTCAAAATGTGAGTAGGAGCTTTTTTCTTTTTTTTGACTGGTATGTGCTTTTCTTGTTGTTTCTGCAGTAAGAGGTCATCACAGCTTGAGATATGAGTTGAAAAATTTGTAGCTCATACTGTCAAGTCACATCCAGAAGTCTGTGCAAATTTTTGAAGTTCATTTTTGAGGCAGTGTAGCTGAAAAGCATGAGTTTCGCTACTTCATTGCAATTAACATGTAAGGTAATGAAACTAAGAATTATACAGCTATATTCTAAATTGGCAAAATGGCATACAACTCAGCACAAGATTTGGTTTCACAAGTTATTTAAAAATTCACTGTGTAAACCTTTAAAACCCACACTTACAGATAGCTTAGTTCAGCTTGTGATGGTATGTGCCAGGTATTCTCAGTGTGTTTATGCCTTTGAGTGTGGTTCAAAATCTCCAACACTTCAGTCTAGTTTTTGTAGCTAGGAATAAATACACCAAATAAACAGCCTCCAAATGGGAATGGCTTTATGCCATAGCTTTTCATGTAGCAGTAGCAAAATGAAAAAATGAAGTAAGGAAGTTTGGACTGATAACTGAACTTCAAAACTGTGTCAGCAAGTTTGCCATGAATTATTTGAAAATCCATGTATCTCTGGACATACGAGACTTTTCGTCACATGATATGCATGATTTAATGCTACACTTGCCATGTGTGCAGCAGCTACAATGTCCCTGTGGAATTGTTGAAAAGATTCAGAAAAACATTCTTGCTTTATTTTGAAGAAACAGTAGTCTTCTCCCCCCACCCCTTGTTAATATTACGGCTAGCATCCCATCGATGGTATCCTGTTCTTGACTTTGCTTTGAAAAAATAGTTTTGGCCTAGAAAATGACCAGTTTTACCCTGAAGAAATAACACTTCTGTAAAAGTATAAGTGAAGTCTGAATTACAGTACACTTGCAGTTCTGATGCAAGTTTTTGTTTTTTTCCTGTTAACTCAAAAAACCCACCAGCTTTCTGTTTTCATCTGAAACAACTTTACTTGAAAGTATTTTCAAACCTCTTGGGGCTTACATAGGGTCTTATAGCTGAAGAAGCAGCAGTGTAAGCCCATACCCTGCTATTTCTGATAATAATTTTGAGCTAAATTCTGCTCATTGTTTTTGAGATCAGGAAAGATTTCTGTTGTACTTTACAACTGACATAGCAGTGTACAGTACATTACTAATACACAGTATTTTGCCTTTGTCCTAGGAGACAGAAGGATTAGCTTTCCATTATTTAAATAAAAACTGCCCTATTCACAACCCACTGTCCCTACATAAGGCTAAAACACTGGACTGTGTGCATGTTTTGGTGGTGATGGATTTTTAGTGGGTTTTAATAGGAACCTGCGTAGCAATGGTGCCCTATCTATGCACAGCAGTTGACTAGCATAGCTATAGCATAAGAAGCTATTCTGGAGCAGGGTGTAGAGTCTCTTACAGAACAGAAGAAGTTGTATTCCAGAACAATTGTAGTTCTTTCTGAACAGTGGGCTTATGTAAAATTGCTCTGTTAAGTGGTGTTGGCCTAAAGCTGTGGACATGAGTGGTTTAAAGACTCATAGCTGTCATCCCCAAGCAGCATCTTGTGCACAACATCTTGCTTATGTGATTCTTCACAGCCCTTGGAAAGGAAAAGTCAGAACTGATGCTGCTACTGCTATACTGACATGGAGAGCAAGTTACTGTGATAACACTTTGCAGACCAACTTGCTGAACATTTTTCTTGGGTCAGCAAATGTTTTGTGTCACTGCTCTCTAGCTATTGGGGATAAACATCTTTCAATTTGCTCCATTTTCTTGTAGGAGAAAACAGTTGGCCTTTTTTTTTTTTTCAGTTGATGCTTGGTGATACTCGGGATGTGGTGTGTAGTTCCCTACACCTTAGTGTATTTATCCTTTCTGCAGATGCTCTGGTATAAGAAGCCTTGATGAATGGTGGATTCTGTGAATAGGGTTCGGGAGGAAAGCAAGGAAAGACAGTAGAACATCAGCTGTGCCTTCTAGCAGGGGATGTTTTGGTCTCCCTTGAAAAAAATGTATTTGCCTGACTCTTGAACGGTGTGGATGGTGACATCCCACATGTCACCAATAGAGCTTAAGAACACACTTGACTGCAGCCTATCTCTAAAATTTTAATTATTTTGCACAGAAATGGGATTGCTGATCACTGATCTGCAGTAGCATGTAACATTAGCCAGCATCCTTTGATATTCATAACTCCTGGTTTTAGATTAAGGCACTTTTCTAAAGGCATTCAAAATGATTGGCTAGGAAATCATGTGAGAGCTCAGTGGCCATGCTGCTTATATCTCTGCATAACTTTGTGAAGGATTATTCAGCTTGCTTGTGGTGGTATGGCAGGAGTGAATGACCAGCACTGTGGTGGTTTTGATCCTCTTTCTTCAACAGAACCCAGTACAAATGATGTAAAGACAGTTATTCCCCTGTATTTGGCACCCCAAGGATATCTTCCGAGCTCTTCCAGAATATTCTGCTTCTTGGAGAGACACGTGAAAGTAGAAACCAAGTACTGTTAGCTGAGGTGTTCTTGCTTTGAATTTTCTTGGTGTTCAATTCCAGGAGAGATTTAGGGAAACTTGTAGTTCTGTTGTTCCTAGGCAATAGTGGGAACTTTTGTTTAAAGATCTTTCCACTGAAAGACTATTAGTAACCATTATATTTCCCTAACTTAATATGCAAGGGAGAAAACCTGCCTCTAAATCATTTAAAAACAAGGTTTATTAATTAGAAAAAGGAAAAAAAAGTTTTTTTCCCAAGCTTTGTTTTACCTTAAATGTAAACAGATGCCAGTGACTGTATTCAAGTATGGAATTTTCTGTTAACTGCACGTGAGAGATACAAGAGGTAGTGATGGACCTCTGTCACTTAAATCCTGTGGTTCCTAAAGGAAAATAATGCAGTTTTTTCCTCTCGCCATTTTCCAGTGAGCAATGTTTTCTTCCCTCCCCTATGTGCTTGATGGAATAATTTTGACTATAAAACTTAATTGGCTTAATGCAGTTTGGTGTGTCTGCCACCTTTTCTGAGATGAGATCTTTAGTGCTGCTTCATCAGTCAACCTCCTCCTCCATCTCCAGCTTGTGTGGGGCTGGATTGTTTCTGGAGGAGTTGGTGATTGCTAATCTACCTACATATAACCTCTACCACAAGAAGAGCAGCCTCAGTGGGTGCTGTGACCTGTGACACAGCCATCAACCTTTCTTTTTGCTTTCCTTTCAGTCTTGTCTCCCTTTCCTGGGCTATAAGAGGAAGGGCAGGAGCTTTTAGCACGTGTGGCAGTAGCTGGTGTGGTGAAGAGGAACAAGGTTAATGTGGCATAGATGAAAAATGAGGAGGTTGGGAGCCAACACTACTGCAGTATGCACAGGAGAAAGGTCACGGAGGGAGTAACCCTGTTCATCACACAGGTTGCCAAGATTGTGTGTTACAAGGGCCTCCAAAAAGTCTGTGTAACCTAGGTTAAAAAGTTGTTAATGCTAAACTGGGTTGTATTCTTTCTTAGGGATTGAGGATAGTGGTGATGGAAAACAATTCTACCTTCTAAAATAACAACAGCAATATTAATTATTATTGAATAAAAATCAATTAGACACTGAGTCACATTGCCCAGAACAACACCACCTTGGTATTAGTGGCAATACTGCCTTGTATTACACAGTAGAAGTGTTCATTCTGTTGTGTATATGTGCTTCATTAGCTATTACTCTTTCATTAGATGTAGACAGTGTTAGGAGTTACCTAATTTGAGTTGCTATCTGCTTCACTACATGTTATTTTCAAGAACAGTTTTCTCTTGGTGTCTAGTTAAATAAGTCTTTTGTCTCTTTTCCCCTCTATCTCACCCTTCCAAAAACTGTGAGAGTTTTTGGTTTTTTTTTAATAAAATTAAATAGTGAGATGTATGATTGGACAGTCAGCAAGTGCTGATGATGTGTTTATAGTCTTGTATATATTCTTGGAATAGTCATGGTAAGCTCTTAGATGAAAGAATAAAATGCAACAGATATTTTTGGTCTTTTTAGTAGCAGACTAATAGTAGGATTGCAGCAGATCAACAAGAGAGTGTACCAAAAACACCAAGTCCTTGCTGAGATAAACTAATTTTCTTTTATTAATAGTACTTTAACTTTTGGGTTAATCAGTCTTACAAGGAAGCACAACTATGCAGGATTCATTCTATTAAGAGGTACAGGATGTAGCTACTGTCTCTGCAAGATTGGAAAGAAATACAGTGTTAGCAAGGGAGTATTTGTTTCCATCTCTGTTTGTCTTGTAAGTTGAATTGAAAACTTCCCTAAAAAGACAGTAATTCTAAAAGTCTGTCAGAAGTCCTAAAACTGGAAAGTTATTATCACTACAAACCATTTATCTTGTAAAAGTGGTGAAATATCATTGACTCAAAGGAAGAATTAAAGTCCCAAGACAAGTTCTTGTGAAAGCTTTAGCACACTGTATATTTACTATAGAACTTTTAATAAGAAAATATAGTGTAAGAGTAAAACTCTATTCTGAGTGTTTATGTTCATGGCTACTATTATATTTGAATATAACAAGTGTAGTCTACATATATATAAAAATACTTCATGATTTCTGTATGATGAAAAAGGGAAAATATTAAAAAAAAAGACTTTGTGCTGTTTTATAAATTGTTCAACTGAAGTAATTTAAGTCATCACAGTCTGACATATTGATGACTTTGGTTATACCTGGAATTATGGATTATATATATTACTTGTCATTTATTATAGCTCATTTGAATTTTCTTCTTGATGCACTGTCTCAAATGCTCCTCAGCTTCAGAGCTAAATCAAAGAGTTACAAATTCCTAAGTCTTCATTTCTGTGGATTTTAAAGGTATGTTTGGTAAATTTGATGCAGCATTGTTGACTGACAAAGAAAAATTAAGATGTTCCATGCTTAGATGTTATCTTATATAAATGCTGTCACATACACTTGTATTTTACAGAAAGGTTGCTTTAAAATTTTGTGGTTTTGATGCTTCTGCAAGCATAATAGGCCTGATGAGACTGGAATACCAGTTCTACAAAATCATTTTCTCACATGATACTTCTAAATACACGCTAAAGACAGAGGGATATCAGGCTTATTTTAATATGAAGTTTTGAAAAGAGGGTTTATCCTAATACATGAATGTACACTGTCATTCTGGTCAAGGGTAGTATATTTTAATAAATTTAATGTTAAAATTATCAGATTAAACACATCGAGAATTAGCATGTTCTCTCTTTTATTTTCTAGAAGAAGCATTTACATTAAATCATGACACTGTCATTCAAATCTTTAGGTAGCATTAGAAATTTCCTCTGACACAGTCACCAAATTTCTGTCTATTTTTATTCTTTTATAGAAATAGGTTCCATGGAATCAATTTTTAAAAGGTCAGTAAGGGGAGCTAATTAAAGTTTACTTCTTGAGAATTTACACCAGAATTGACATTTTCCATATCCAGTCTGTTAGCATTTACAAATTCTCATTTTTACCTATAACTGTCAGATGCACTGTCGACAGCTGAATTATCTTTTTCAGTCATTAAATCTGTAGAACAAGAATCTGATTACTCAACCTCTACACACTTTGATTTGATCCCAAGTCCTGTGCAGTGAATATAACTAGTAACCGCTCTGGTCATTAAATTCAGTTAGCATGTGTCATTCTAGATCCTACTGCAGTGCTAGGGTGGCCTTAGAAGTTACTTTGTTTTCAGAGACGTGGGTGATTCTGTAGTATTTGCAATGGTTGAGAGAGTGAAATATTTTTGCTTCAGGACATCATTCTCTTTATATTTGCTCTGTCTAAGCTAACGAAACCATATTGTCCTCTTTGGGAGAGAAAGCTGTCAGTAAACTGAAGTCTATTCTCTGTCCAAGATGGGCAAAACTGTGGCTCTCTCCAAAGATGTTATTGTTGGGAGTTATCCTGCTTATTGAGAAGTGTCACCATGGTTCTGTTCTGTAGCACTAGTCAGCAGAAATGTATTTCTTTAGAGGGGTCTTCCAGAAGTGTGCAAATCCCCATGTGGACCTGAAGGATCCCATTTGATTTTTACCTGCTTCACTCATATGCCGCAGTCCTAAAAGAATAGGAGACCTGACTAGTAACTGATTTCAAAGTTTTGAGGTTAAAGGTTTGATTATTTTTTTTGTTTGTTTTGGGGTTTTTTGGTGGTTTGTTGGTTGGTTTGTGGGTTTTTTTTGTTTGTGGGGTGTTTTTTTGGTTTTGTTTGGTTTTTGTTTTGATTTTGGGGGTTTTTGTTTGGTTGGTTGGTTTTTTGTTTGTTTGGGGGGTTTTTTGGGGTTTTTTTTGTGACTTGCTACTAAAAGCCCACTCATCTGTAGTTTATAATGTAGTAAAAGAGGAAGCCAGTTGGGGAGCCTGTCGAAGCTGAGGAGGGCGCTGCCTGGTCTCTGCTCTGTTGACACAACTAAGCTCATGTAAATTTGCTCTGGGAGTGAAGGCCATTTGAAGTGAGCTTATGTGCAAAGAAACACGTTTATTCTTTGAATTTTTAAAACTCAGGAAAATTAAGGAGAATGGTAAGCCTGAAATAAAGTTTGCTGTAGTGTTATCACTGCAGTCTGTAATTAAAGTTGCACTGATGTACCTTCTAGTGTTTCGGGAGTTGAAATGAAAGCTTGCCTAGCAGCTTGTACAGAAAGGTCAGGCTAAACCTTGTTATATAGTGATGGCCTTTTTTATCTCTAACTTCTGCGGGTTTATCTGAAAGATTATCTGTGTTCTAAAAAGTTCTGTGTTCATGGGTGTTTTTTACCATCTGAGAGACTGAATGATGTTTGTGGCAGGAGATGGTGGGTCCACATTTGTTCTTCCACGTAATAGCTGAGCCAATGGAGAGGTGCGTAAGGAAGAGTGTGAAGTGGCAACAGTGTGTGTACAGACATTTTTGTGAATTATGTCTTACCTCTGGGTGAGACTATTCATTGTGTCTGGAGATTTTTTGTGTTCAGTTTCTACTTTCTTCAGTGGAGTCAAGTGTTTTCAGTTTCTTCACATCAGGCTTGCATGTCTGCAGTAGTTTGTTGTGAGAGGAAAGACGTTTATGATTTTTATTTTTTCTAGAGGAATAAGCAGCCAAAATAGAATAAAGCATAGAGACAGATACTGGTTTTTAGTGGAGAACCCAAGATCTTAATTTGCTGCCTATTCTTTATTTCTCATCACTCACATTTCACCACAAAATACTAGTAACATTTCATTTTAGAAACCTTAGGGTCCACAGTGGCTGGTTTCATTGACAGAAAGGAGATGTCTGAGCACAAACACAGAGTCACTGAAAGGTTCTAGCATTCTAGCTGGCTACTTCCTAGTCTGGTGAGGAAAGAAAATGAAATCTTTGAAATTTTTTTGGAATGACAACTGATAATGCTAAAACAGTATTTGCCAACTGGTAAAAAGCAAAGTTGATTGGTAAAGGAAATTATTGAGAACACTGATATTGTATTGGTACTGGGTTAGTTTGAGGGTTTTTGTTGATTTTTTTTTTTTTTTTTTAATCGTTCCATATAATTCTACTGACAAGCTTCTTGGATAACTGTACATTTTTCATTTACATCTTGACATTTAAATTTATGATCCTGTAATTTTACAGCTCGTCTTACGCTTTTTTCAATGGCAAATTGAAATCACAGATGAGTGCGCTTAACTTGAGTGCAGAAAAAAAAATGTTTAGTTGTATGGGGTGTGGGGGGGAATTGTAGCTCACAAATTTATTCCTTGGCTACAAGCTCGTATGTGCAAATGAGGCTCACTTTTGAGAAGGACCTTTTTCATTTTTTCTGGTGCTAACAACTCCCAAGGAAAGTGCATATGGTTCCTCAGAGTATTAAAATGTATCCCACTGTTGGCATGGTAGGGAACGCTGTTTGTAATACTTGAGAACTTACCAGCAAACTGCAGTAAAAGTATAACTGGACTATTGAATTTGTGGTGAAAGTAGCAAGTTTGCTAGAAGTACTTTGGCTATGATCTGAAGTTCTATCCTTCAGATGCAAGGTAATAGAAGAGTAAAAAAAGTTCTTTACCACTTTCATCATGCTTTATCTCTTAATTTTTTTTTAGGATGTTATTTTTGTAGTTCATGTGTCTTGGAAGCATTTTCCAATTAAATATATACCCTGATGCTCGTGTTGGGAGAGAGATATACTAATTAGACATCTATACAATAGAGATTAAAAACAGTCCTATTATATGAAGTGTAGTGCTAAGAAAATTTAATTTTCATCATGGTACTCTTTTGACCAAAGACAGACAAATTGAAGAATAAAACAGGCTGGCACTCACAAATTTAAAATCTTAAGCATGTTTGTTTTTTTTCCCGGACTCAAATTATATAGAGAGATTTTTCATTCATCGTATCAAGTGTTAACTCTTCAATTAATCAGTTAATCAAAAAACCCAGTACTAGACAGCTATTGCTGGCATCTTACGGAATGATGTAGGCATTTATGCCAGAGTTTCAAGGCTGTCTGATTGTATTGAGATGGAAGTTCTCTCCTGAAATTCATTCATATTTACTTATGGGAACATTTGTAGTTGCATGTCATAAGCAGAATGCAGTTAGCATCGTTGTGGTCATTAATCAAGTCACGGCACATCAGGCAGGGAGCATATTGGATTTTGTCTTTTTTCAATGGTCTCATGTGAGCGAAGTGAGGTCAGGCAGAGTTGGTGTTCATCTAAAGTAACAGCTGGAGAACTGGTGGAGGGAAAACTGATTTTAACAGGTAACTTGTTAACTTGTTTCTGCAAGTCAGCACTCTATTAATATTGCCCAGGAATCATTTGGGGAAAACTGTTTCATAGAACCTGATAAATTTGGGGTGAAAATTCAAAAAAGGTACTGAAATCTGAGATTTGATTTTTGTACTATTTTTCCCCTCAGACAACATGTAGTGCTGCCAGTTCTGTGCAATAGTTGTTACAGGTTTTTTTGTAGCATTTTTGGTTTTTCAGATGGTGGTGGTGGTTTGTCTGGCCCACTTTCTTAAAATTTTTTTTTATTCTTAAGGTCTTTAAGTTTTCAAGTGCATTGCAAGCAGTAATCTTGAAATACTATTTGTATCTCATTCTCATATAACTGGAAAACAGAGATAAAATAATTGAATACTGGAAGAAATCATTGTCTTTTTTTTTTTTCATAATTCTCTTAGCTTTTTTTTTTCCTGAAATGTCAGTACACTCAGGAGAATAAAAAGCCAAAGATTTGTTAAAGTTTTCAGTGAGTTATATCTTTACATGGGTGCCTTTTGCCAGTGACAATAATAAGTGTGCTTTTGGTATAACTAAAGAATATTTGAAATACATGTAGAATGACTTTTAGAAGATTTGTTTTCTTTTGTCAGCAGGGAGGTGTTGATTTGGATAATGTTACATTGCATGACTGAAAGCATTTTTTTTTTGATCTTCATTCCAGAAAAATTAGAAATCTTAAGGTTTAAGACTCTTAAGGATATTAAGTGGGAACATGTTTTCAGGTCTTTAAAGAAGAAATGTATAGTCTTCAAAGTAAGATGGACATCCTACAGCAATTTAAGTTGACATTTTTCATGTAACAAATTCTATTATCATTTATTTAAGATTAAGCTACTGCTGAAAATGCAGTATTTTGCAGTATAATGCAATAAATGCAGTATAACCTATTTTGTGATACTGTCAGTGTTGTGAGCTACTTGGCAAGATGCGTGCCAGGTTAGAATAAAATATCAGGTACACCTGGCTAATCTACATAATAGTACAAGCTGCATGTAAACTACATGTAAAAACATTAGTTATATCCCTGTGTGTCACAGGCAAAGGTTTCTCTCCCCTCAGTCCCACTGCACCTTGTCTCAGCAAAGTTATAATATCAGTGCTGTACTGCTTTGTCAGAGTCTGCCATTTTGGTTTTATTTGCCTCTGCCTCTCGGAGAGAGGACCAGATCAGTGATTTGAATTCCCTTCCTTGTGACTCTTACTTTTGGGTTAATTTTGCTTCTGGCAGTTTCACCCTGAGCTCTCTTCAGTTTTCCCTACACGGTGGCCCTTGAAAAATCTTTATTTTCAGATTACTTGAAGATTCCTCTGTTTTCACCTTTCCTTTTATAATGTTTCATTGGAAATTTTTCCAAAGTTGCCTGACTTACATAGTGAATAACAGTTTTCTTTGTACTGTAGGTAGCTGGCATGGTAAGTACACTCCTTTGAAGGAAATGGACAAAGCATGGCATGGCACTAATTTTTTGGTTTTCTTTTCACTCTTGCTTCTATTCCAGGAATGACATTTTGGTAAGGTGTTCTCTTTGGCAGTTTTAGAGAGGCTGTTTCACAGCTCTGTTAGTGCTGCCTTCCACTTGTTGGCCATGCAGTCAAGGTTGCTCTGGTGGGGATAAGTTAGGATCCTTAATTCACTTTCCAACATTACTTTCTCTTGCCATTTTTTTTCTTGTGGACTCCAGTAATTCCTTCAGTCTAAGTTTTTTAACTTACCCTCCAGATTCTTGCACGTGGCAGTCCAGAAAAAACTCAGGTGGTCAGTATCACCAATGCCTTTCCTAATTATGTAACTTTAGTACAGCAGCTCCATCACTTCTTTATTTGTGTTGGTGTTCTGTTTTGAAATTGGGATCCATTTTTTAGTATTGTGTCTTACGCAAATAAAGTAGTCAATGTGAGGGCTCAGTTGCCTTATGTGTGAATGCTGGAGTTCTTTTGAATGATAAAAAGCATGTTTTTTTCTACCCCTTTCTGAATTTGGCAGTGTTCGATATACTTGCCAAATTGAAGCTCAGGCCCTTCACACACTGCTTGTTCTGGGCTGCCACCCCTTTTAAACGGACTCTGTTAAATTAAAGCTTCATTTATTTGGAATGCTACTTAAACGTTTTCCCCTACTTATGTACTTCTGTCTTTGTAGCTTTCCAGCTTCTTTCTTGCCTTTCTTGAGCATAGGAGCAGCACTTGCTTTCTTTCAGTCCTTAGGAGCCTCCCCTGGCTTTTCAAAGATCACAGAGTGACCTGGAATAACATCAGGTGGTTTCTTCCATGCTTGTGGGTACATCCCATTGACTTGCACACATCTGACTTGTTTAAATGTTCTCTAACCTCATCTTCCTCCTCTTGCTTTGATGAAGTTTATCTGCCAAACATGAAGATTAAACTGGATTTGTGTTACCACGGAGCATGGAAATGGTGAGTTTTGGTGTAGCCAGCAGTTGAACAGCAGTGACACCAGTGTATTGGGATTACCGAAATGTTCATCATGGCAGTGGCCGGTGGATTGATCCTTGAAGGCATAGACAACAACAGGGACTTCTTGTCATGTGAATGTGTGCTTCTGAACAGGCTGTGCAGCTGACCTGACCTAGAAATTTTATGCTAAGTAGTGTTTGGTATCTACAGTTGAAGCACTGTTGGGATTTTGTAGAGCAGACCCCACTGTTAAATTGTACTTGTGTGTCATTTGCCTTGGTACCAAACAGAAAAACATAAAACCAAGCAACACAAAAATTGTATGTGTTGAACTTGTTGCTTATATGGTCTCATTTGATGTGCAGGAATATTTCTCATCCATACCCTAGCACATTTCTGGCTTCTCTGTGCATATTGAATGCTTGTTACCCTCTTTGCCAAAGATATTCACATCTTTAGTAGTTCACACGTTTCCAAAATGTACTATTGGGGTTTTTTTTATGAAGTTGAGTGAGTTTTGAGAACTTTGGGTTATGTGGTGATTATTTTTTTTAAATCTCAAGCTTATTAGCAATAACTGCTGTGATATTGGTAGCAGATTGGGGAGGAGTGGACCTGGAAATTTGTATTTGGGCTAAAGACAAGGTTTTTGATATTACACTTGACCTTGAGATGCTACTGTTTAGTGGGGGGGGAACCAAAACAAACCAGATCACAAAGTTCCTACAAGACAATTAACAAAAATAAACAATAGAAAATTTATACACAAGCCTTGATGGAAATGGGATGAATTTCAGTGAAAGTTGGATCAGAAATACTGTTGCTTTTATAGTATTTAGATACCGAAGAGATTTGTGTTCTTGTTAGAATACAGATGATAGTTTGATCTGAAATGTGTAATTTGGGCTCCTGACATGCAGTCAAAAACTGGAGTTCTGCTTCTGTCTTCTACTTTTTCCCTTTTCCCCCTCATTTTTGGCACCAAACTTACTAAACAGCTAGACCACTGGAGGAGTAAGCTGGATTTAGTGGCAAAAGTCTGTTAGCTTGCATTCTAAGCAATAGGTACTTCAGACTTTTCTAGAGAGGTACCAAATCATATGTTGTATCAAATAAAATTCTCTTGATACTTCAAGCCATCTATTGAGAAAAGAACCCAAACACTTGTATATGATATGCCATAGCTACAACTGAAAGATTAAAATGCAAATATATTTTCTGTACTTTGCAAATCACCTGTAAGAGCAACCTCTGCTTATTATGACATAATGAAGATGGATTTACAGTTTGCAACATCATCTCTGAATAATTCCAAATGCAATGCAACAAAAACATAATTCTAAAGTATACTTTAATACCAGTGGATGTAAACAGTCATATTTCTATTTCCTGTTTGAATTCGTTATTTTAATCCCTGTCAGATTGATATTTGTGGTAGTAATGTATCCTGCATGGCAAGTGCTGAGAAAACATTTATAAAAATTTTGCCAAAGAAATCTGCCTGTGTAGAGTACAGTGACTTTACTGTTGAAGATCTTAGTGTGTTTATAGAAAAAACCTAACTTACTACTTGAGCAAGTCTGATTTGCAGATTTTTTTTGCTCAAATATCCAAGTTACTTAATAACTCTAATACAAGAGATAGAGTAATACAGCAGTTCTATTGATATGTTGGCAAAGAAGCAAACATGACCGATCTTTACCATCTGTTTATAATGCTATATAAAGAAGAACTTACTGGTTGCCATGGAAACCAGCTTTCCCAAAACCACAAGTGTTTGCTTAAAATCTTGGGCCTTCTAAAGTCTTATATTTACTGAGCAAAAAAGAATTGAAAATGCCTAAAGTTTCCCAGTGATTTTTATTTCCTAACAGTTGTTTCACTGTAAAATGCTTTCAGTATTTATGCACTGTATCTTCTTTCAAGACCTGAGAAATTTAAAGCTTGCCACTGGTAACTTAATGAGCTTATTCGATGCTTAGCAATGATCTAGAAAAAAGGGACAGATACTCGATGGGTTTTAGGTTGATCTTTGTAAAAGGAGGGGGTTTTGTTCAGATTAACAAGCCCAGTTGTGATATTAACACACTGGAGTGACAAATACGAAATCTGAATGGAGGTCACATGGAAAATACTTCTTATCCGAGTAAAAACCCAGATTCATCTCAGTTATCAGAGTCAGTCACCTGAGTCTCACTGAAAAACAAAGACCGTCTAGAATCAGAAATCTGAAGAAGAACAGCAAAGGGAGATAATACTGGTAAGTTACAGTCTGAGTTTGTCTGTGGTCTCCACTCTTGGCTTGAAATGGACTTTTAAAAGAATTTTTTTTTTATTACTTGGAACTATTGAAAAGCTCTCAATGTATAGCATTTAAAAGTAAAAACATTTATCTTAGAATCTGGGAGTATTTATATTTCTTGTCATTTGTGAGTATATGTACATATTGCTGCCTTGCATTTTGCCCTATGTTTTAAGGTGGGTTTTTTCCTCCACCAGTTTCCAAAAGGTTTCTGCTGTGTACAGACACTTAACTCTAGCAAGTAGTGACACTATAGAGGTACTGCATTTGGAGTAATGGTGCTGGTTGGTTTTAAATCACTTAATTTCTATTTGTATTTAAAAGGAAGGGTTTTATTTATAGGACTCTTGGTGTGCATTTGGCTTGAGCTACTTAAAGTGGGAACAATCAATTGAAGTACAGAACTTGGAACCTCTCACTGCTAGGAAAGAGCCTCCAGTGTTTTTAAGGAAGAAATATTTGTAATTAATTCGTATGATTAATGCTGAAAATTAGCTATTATCTGGAAGTCTTGTTGTGTACAGAAGGTTAAAAGAACTTACATCATACTGTCATGGCAATACATATCCTAACATTTTTGCCTTTTTATGTTTCATCCATTTGTAAAACATGCTGTGAGCATTTTCAGTCTGAGATAATGGCCAGGAGTTGACCTTTTCATTGTTACATTTTCCTAGTAAAGTTTATTTAATGGAAAATACATTTTTGTGACAGGCTCTGCAATTACAATATTGCTGAAGTGACACTGGACCTCCAGAGGTGTCTGAATTCATTAGCCTTGTGTAGCTAATCATCTTTCTGTCATTCACCAAACTCTTCCAAAATATTTGTATTCCTTTCACTTAGCAGAATATTCCTGCATCTGAGGGAGTCTGTTTCCAGAAAGGTAGTCTTGTGCTTGAGTCGACCTGTTGACATTGGTCGATGGTGGGGTGCTCGACCTCCCACTAAGTTTAAATAAAGCAAATATTGATGGAGAAATCAGACACACAAAAATTAGGCTTCTGTTTAAGTATTTGTGGTTAGAAAAATAAGGGTGCCAGACCTGCAAGCTACTCCTGGTCAGAGTAATTGCGCTCAGACACTAACTGCATTTTTTGGTATTAGCTTGCCTGCTACCCACATCACATTCCAAGAACAAGTCAAACACTGACCAGGAAAAATAGTGGAGACTGGCAGTGGGTTTAAAAATACATTTTGGTGGTTTGTTTTCTGTGTGGTATCTCTAGTGTGACCCTTTTTGTCCTGCCCCTGCCACTTACAAGATCTGGTGGGTGGAAGGCAGAATAATTTAAAATAATAATAACTATAACAACAACAAATAATAATGGTAAATAATCTTTTTTTTTCTGAATAACTAACATCTTTGAGATAAGTGTCTGATTATAGCTGCCCTTTATTTTTATAGGGTTTTTTTTTCAGTGTCCACAGTAGGCTGTTCTCAGATCTTAAATGACCATTCAACCTCAAAACAGCTCTTTTCAGTTTTAGTTTCAAACTGTTGCTGTGCATCTGCATCTCCATTCAAATGAAAAAGATAGTGCTTCCCTTCATCTCACCAAGAATTTTTTTGCTCTTCATCCTCAGCTGATTATAAGTTTTGTAGTGTGTTTTTTTGTTTTGTTGGTTCTTTGGTTTGGTGAGGTGATTTTGATTTGTCGGTTTGTTTTTTTTAAATGCTAACTCCTCCCACTAATCCTAGGGAATATCCTATCCTAAAGGAAGTAAGTTTATCAAAAACCCTGTAAAATAATATGCAGCTATGTAGCTGATTTTCAATGCTGAATGATTCCTATAACCTCTGCCTTTGGGAAACCAAATAAACCTGGTAGCAGTGGATGGTAGACTGATACAAGTGTCTAAATAGGATTCTGAAGTCTCCAGGGGAAATTTTGTGGTTTTTTGTTTCAAAAATTCGAAGGCTCTGTTGATTTCTAGAAGCTGTAAATGCTCAATTACAATGAACTCCAAGTTATCAAGGCCAAGTATGTGTATTTGCTTTGTACCTGCTCAAAAAGCTTTAGTTTCTTAAACTTCATCTTTTGGAGGGTTGATTTTTGTGGGATCTTGCCCATTTGAATCTCCACAATTTTATTCAACCTTTTGACTTTTATACTTTCCTAGAAGGGTCTGTCTTTTGTGATCATTGTTATATTTTAGAGGTTTTTGGAATTTTCTTCTTGAAAGTAGTGCAATATGTGATATAGATAGTGAAGCCTGGAGATATGAGTGCACGTGGCAGCTCCTAAAAGGGATCAGTTCTCTGCTGATCTTGAAGGGTGCTGTGGCTTACCCTAGAAGTTCTTGAAAAAGTTATGTTTAAGACTTTCTTTTATGATAAATTCCTTCTGGGAATGGTGCAATTGACCCCAAATTCTGGGCACCTCCTGCTGGGGAGTGTAGTTTTCTACACTCCCAGTCCCTGCAAAGGTCACTTTTAATAAGCAACAGAGTGATGAAATTTTGGATGAACTTTTTCACCTTTAATTAAGAAATATTTCTCTTTGTAAGCAATATTCCATGAAAATTGAGCCACAGGAGTCACTCAGATTGGAAAGGATTTTAGGAGCTCTCTTCCAGGAGTTTTCTATTCTGAAATAGCAATTTCTATTGCTTTTGCAACCTTCTTCTAAATTAAAGCAACAAAGACCATCTTTTTTATGTTTCTGTTCAGTTTGTGAAGAATATATCTTAATATTTTAAGACACACTTTATGTGGATTTCTGGGACTCTTGAATTCCTAAGTTTCTTACAAGCTGTATTTTAAGTGTGCGCTGAGTGATTTTTTGTCACTCTCTCCAGCCGAGTAAGGTGTCTGAGACTTTATAAATGGAAGAAATGGTACCCAAATGTATGGAGTTCTTTGAATCCTGAAAAATGCTTCAACTTGTATGGAACTGAGCATTTTGAGGCCTTGTTTTTTTTTATTGAAGGCCTTGGTTGCAATTCATTTCCAAGTATTCCAAAGTTTAAGACTAGCCAAATGGAAGAACAGTCATGTTTTCTGCATGAGTTTTTCAGTGACTCTGCCTGTAGAAGTCAAGTTGTGGGCCCACAGTTTTCAGGCAAGTACTTTCTCACTGGACTGCAACCATTCTCCTTTTGCACATGACTAAGTTACTATTTTTGCTTATTTTTAACTATCCAAGAATCACACCATGTGGTGGTCAATCAAAAGTTCCTTTGTATTGTAAGAGAAGGCCACACCTCTTTTAAATTGCTTCTTTAATTTTTCTTTTTTTTTTTTTTTCTTTCTGGCTGTGGATAAAAAGCCAGTGCAGAGACAGATCTGTGTTGTCTTTGCACCAGAGTCCTTTTTGTTTGGTTTTGTTTGTTTGTTTGTTT